>NW_020869190.1:1035747-1050747 GCF_003789085.1 Penaeus vannamei
TAAAAAGTCAACTTGCTTTAGCTTTAATTGATTATCGAAGCATATTGGAGATATCTATCGTCGATATGAAATCATATTGTTTATGAATTCATTAAAAAAAATAATAAAAAAAAAGTCAGTGGTCAAAACTTTACATGGCATCAAAGTTGGGGTTAGTCCTGCTGACCACTTAATGTCAAAAATTTAATTTAATTGACTTTCTTGTGTGTGTGTGTGAGAGAGAGAGAGAGAGAGAGAGAGAGACGAGAGAGAGAGAGAGAGAGAGAAGAGAGAGAGAGAGAGAGAGAGAGGAGTGAGAGAGAATAATTCCAGTACAGTTGTGTGTGCTAACCATATGAACAAAACAGTATTAATGTATAAAGTGTACATCGTAGTAAGACTCTCGGCATAGAGGGATTGATGGGATTTGTTCATATAGAGATCCTTAGAATATCCTTGATTAAACTTTCCTGCAGCTGACTCTTCCTTTCAACTCGTAGGAAGGAACGGTATGCCTTATTAAAATAAGATGTACTGCATATTCATTACTAAAATGTCTTATAAAAGATTACATCAGTATCTTGCTAAATGCTGAGATTATTGTTGGCTATTTTTCTGATGACGAAAATATCTAAGGCTGGAAAGGGTATATAACATTCCCTCACACATATACATACACAGACACACACACACACACACACACACACACCACACACACACACACACACACACACACACAACATCATATATAAATATATATATATATATATTCATATATATACTATAATATATATTATTAACAACACCTCAGGTAATGTGTATATATGTAGACAGAGAGATAGGTAGACAACACACACACACACACACACCACACACACACACCACCACACACACACACACACTAACAACAACCCACACAACACACACACACACACACATACACACCATATATATAATATATTATACAATAGATATATAAACATATATATATATATATATATATATTATATACATATATATAATATATTATATGATCATATACAGTTATAGTATATAGTATATATATAGTAGTATATATATATATAGATAGATAGATAGATAGATAGTATTACAGTACATACATACATATATTAATAAAATATATATATATATTATTATGTATATATATGTATATATATATATATATAATAATACATACATACATACATACACATATAATAACATATATATATATATATATATATATATATATATATATATATATATATATATATATATATTATATATATATAATATTTATAGTTTTATAATATATTTTATATGTTTATAAATAATATATATATTTATAATATTTGTTATATGCATATATATATATATATATATATATATATATATATATATATAGAGAGAGAGAGAGAGAGAGAGAGAGAGAGAGAGAGAGAGAGAGAGAGAGAGAGAGAGAGAGAGAGAGAGAGAGATACAGAGATACAGAGATAGATAGATAGATAGGTATGTGTGTGTGTGTGTAAACAGCGTTTTTGCATGCTGTTTGGGCGTGTACGTATGCATGTACGTGGGCGTGTGTGTATGTGTGTGTGCACGTATGTATACAGGAAAAGAGTGAACTAGAACGGCCGTAACCAGACATCATAGATTATGATTATTGCACACCTTAATCCCTTTGTAAAGATAAAAAAAGAAACAAAGAAAGCGAAAGGAAAACAAAGAAGTGCCGCCTGTAGAAAAGGACATGGGGAAATAATGACGCAGAGAAAGTGATGGAAAGGAAGCCGGTATAGAATCAGCTTCGAAAACCTTAGTTTGAACGTGAGGGAGTCTGGAAGAGGGAAAGAAAGTGAAGAAAGTAAACGGGGATAATGAGTTACTTAAGGTTCAAAGACAATGGTTCCTAAATTTTTTTCAAAGCCACTGACTCACAGGAAATTGGAAGACGAATAATAAAAGTTTATTATTGATAGCAGTGATAATACTTTGAATGAGCAAACTAAAGTAAGCAAATATGATACAGGCAGTTCATAAGATACCAATACAGAATTAGCAAATGAACCGAAAACAAAGCCGATTGTTGACATAAAATTCAATGACTTCTTTGTTCTTGCTTCTCATTTGCTGCATCGGTAGCGTTCTCGTTTCGCAATCTTGCTGACCTGCGTTCAATTCCGCGCGCTGTCAGTAGATGGTAACCTCGGCCATTCCTTGCACACGGGGGTGATTTAGAAGTAAAACTGGCAGCATGTAACGGCAGAGAATATCCGCTGTAAACAAATGAAAGAATATCCATTGTAATAAATGAAAGAATATCCACTGTAACAAATGAAAGAATATCCACTGTAACAAATTCCACTGTAACAATGAAAGAATATCCATGTAACAAATGAAAGAATATCCCAAATGAAAGAATATCCACTGTAACAAATGAAAGAATATCCACTGTAACAAATGAAGAATATCCACTGTAACAAATGAAAGAATATCCACTGTAACAAATGAAAGAATATCCACTGTAACAAATGAAAGAAATATCCACTGTAACAAATGAAAGAATATCCACTGTAACAAATGAAAGAATATCCACTGTAACAATGAAAGAATATCCAATGTAACAATGAAAGAATATTAACAAATGAAAGATATATGTAACAAATGAAAGAATATCCATTGTAATAAATGAAAGAATATCCTGTAACAATGAAAGAATATCAATGTAACAAATGAAAGAATATGAAGAATATTGTAACAAATGAAAGAATAATGAAATGAAATAATATCCATTGTAACAAATGAAAGAATATCCACTTTAACAAATGAAATAATAACTGTAAAATGAAAGAATATCCGCTGTAACAAATGAAAGAATATCCACTGTAACAAATGAAAGAAATATGTAACAAATGAAAAAAAAATGAAATAATATCATAACAAATGGTAACAAATGAAAATATCCATTGTAACAAATGAAAGAATATCACTGTAACAAATGAAAGATATATGCTGTAACAAATGAAAGAATATCGCTGTAACAAATGAAAGAATATCCTGCTGTAACAAATGAAAGAATATGAAAGAATATCCGCTGTAACAAATGAAAGATATACTGTAACATGAAAGAATATCCACTGTAACAATGAAAGAATATCTGCTGTAAATGAAAGCCTGTAACAAATGAAAGAATATCCGTGTACAAATGAAAGAATATCCACTGTAACAAATGAAGAAATCCACTGAAAGGTAACAAATGAAAGAATATCCATGTAACAAATGAAAAATATCACTGTAACAAATGAAAGAATATCCACTGTAACAAATGAAAGAACCATGTAACAAATGAAAGAATATCCAAATGTTAACAAGAATATCCCTGTAACAAATGAAAGAATATCCTGTAAAATGAGAATATCCACTGTAAGTAAAGAATATTGTAAAATGAAAGAATATCCATAAAAATGAAAAGAATACTGTAACAAATGAAAGAATATCCACTGTAAATGAAAGAATACACTGTAAAAATGAAAGAATATCCACTGTAACAAATGAAAGAAATCCTGTATGAAAAATTGTAAAAATGAAATATGAAATGAAAGAAATCACTGTTACAAAATGAAGAATATCCACTGAAATCCACTGAAAATGAAAGAAAATCCACTGTAACAAATGAAAGAATATCCACTGTAACAATGAAGCTGTAAATTGAAAGAATATCCTGTAACAAATGAAAGAATATCCACTGTAACAAATGAAAGATACAAATTAAAGAATATCCACTGTAACAAATGAAAGAATTAACATAACAATGAAAGATGAATGAAAGAATACAATGAAAGAATATCCACTGTAACAAATGAAAGAATATCCACTGTAACAAATGAAATAATATCCATTGTAACAAATGAAATAATATCCACTTTAACAAATGAGATAATATCCACTGTAACAAATGAAAGAATATCCATATGTGAAAGAACAAATGAAAGAATATCCGCTGTAACAAATGAAAGCAAATGAAAAGAATATCTGAATGAAAGAATCTGTAACAAATGAAAGAATATCCACTGTACAAATGAAAGAATATGTAACAAATGAAAGAATATCTGCTGTAACAAATGAAAGAATATCCGCTGTAACAAATGAAAGAATATCCACTGTAACAAATGAAAGAATATCCACTGTAACAAATGAAAGAATATCTGTAACAATGAAAAATGAAAGAATATCCTGTAACAATGAAAGCTGTAACAATGAAAGAATATCCACTGTAACAAATGAGAACATCCAAATGAAAGCATGTAACCAAACAAATGAAAGAATACTGTAACAAATGAAAGAATTCACAATGTAACAATATCCACTGTAAAATGAAAGAATATCATGTAACATATCCAAAACAAATGAAAGATATCCACTGTAACAAAATGAAGAATGTAACAAATGAAAGAATATCCAATGTAACAAATGAAAGAATATCCAATGTAACAAATGAAAGAATATCCAATGTAACAAATGAAAGAATATCCAATATGTGTGTGTGTGAACAGCGTTTTTGCATGCTGTTTGGGCGTGTACGTGTGCATGTACGTGGGCGTGTGTGTATGTGTGTGTGCACGTATGTATACAGAAAAAGGGTGAACTAGAACGGCCGTAACCAGACATCATAGATTATGATTATTGCACACCTTAATCCCTTTGTAAAGATAAAAAAAAAAGAAAAAAAAGAAAGCGAAAGGAAAACAAAGAAGTGCCGCCTGCAGAAAAGGACTTGGGGAAATAATGACGCAGAGAAAGGAATGGAAAGGAAGCCGGTATAGAATCAGCTTCGAAAACCTTAGTTTGAACGTGAGGGAGTCTGGAAGAGGGAAAGAAAGTGAAGAAAGTAAACGGGGATAATGAGTTACTTAAGGTTCAAAGACAATGGTTCCTAAACTTTTTTCAAAGCCACTGACTCACAGGAAATTGGAAGACGAATAATATAGTTTATTATTGATAGCAGTGATAATACTTGGAATGAGCAAACTAAAGTAAGCAAATATGATACAGGCAGTTCATAAGATACCAATGGAGATTTAGTAAATTAAAGCAAATGAACCGAAAACAAAGTCGATTGCTGACATAAAATGCAATGACTTCTTTGTTCTTGCTTCTCATTTGCTGCATCGGTAGCGTTCTCGTCTCGCAATCTTGCTGACCTGCGTTCAATTCCGCGCGCTGTCAGTAGAAGGTAACCTCGGCCATTCCTTGCACACGGGGGTGATTTAGAAGTAAAACTGGCACCACGTAACGGCAGAGAATATCTGCTGTAAACAAATGAAAGAATATCCATTGTAGCAAATGAAAGAATATCCACTGTAACAAATGAAAGAATATCCATGTAACAAATGAAAGAATATCCACTGTAACAAATGAAAGAATATCCACTGTAACAAATGAAAGAATATACTGAAAGAATATCCACTGTAACAAATGAAAAGAATATCCACTGTAACATGAAGAATATCCACTGTAACAAATGAAAGAATATCCTGTAACAAATGAAGAATACAAATGAAAGAATATCCACTGTAACAAATGAAAGAATATCCAATGTAACAAATGAAAGAATATCCATTGTAACAAATGAAAGAATATCCATGAAAAGAATATCCACAAATGAAGAATATCCACTGTAACAATGAAAGAATATCCACTGTAACAAATGAAAGAATATCCACTGTGAAAGAATATCCCCATGTAACAAATGAAAGAATACATTGTAACAAATGAAAGAATATCCACTGTGAAGAATACTGTAACAAATGAAAGAATATCCACTGTAACAAATGAAAGATATTGTACAAATGAAGAATATCCACTGTAACAAATGAAAGAAATCCACTGTAAATGAAGAATATCTCTGTAACAAATGAAAGAATATCCACTGTAACAAATGAAAGAAATTGTAACAATGAAAGAATATCCATGTAACAAATGAATAACAAATAAAGAATATCCACTGTAACAAATATCCACTGTAACAAATGAAAGAATATCCATTGTAACAAATGAAATAATATCCAATGTAACAAATGAAAGAATATACACTGTAACAAATGAAAGAATATCCACTGTAACAAATGAAAGAATATCCACTGTAACAAATTAAAGAATATCCACTGTAACAAATTAAAGAACTGTAAATGAAAGAATATCCATTGTAACAAATGAAATAATATCCATGTAACAATGAAAGAATATCCCTGTAAAATGAAAGAATATGTAACAAATGCAGCAAATGAAAGAATATCCACTGTAACAAATGAAAGAATATCCACTGTAACAAATGAAAGAATATCCAATGCAGCAAATGAAAGAATATCATTGTAACTAATGAAATTAAGCTAAGTTTAATTTAATCTAATTCATAACATTTATTTCTTGACGACTGTATTCCACTGATCTTCTTGCGATTAAGAATAAACAGAAGAACAGAATACAAACATACGTAATACATACATTTATTCTTGTATTCTACCTCTGCCAAGTGCTCATTGGGATGGCCTGGGCGAGTCAAAGTAATGTACTTGAATAACGTACCTCAATAAAGGCAAATATCCTGGAACCGGGCAGGATGCGTCAACAAAAACATTTGTAAGGGGAGGGAGGCAGAGTGGAACAAAATAGCTCCGCGGGGATAACATTCGCGGAGCAAGGACTGAAGACTCTTTTCTTGAGGTACGTACACGACCTTGTAGCAATAAGCCGAGGCAGGCGAATGTTTTCGAAGGAAATGGATGATGTCAGTGATTTTAATCATATTTTGACTTCCTGTTTTTAATCAAGGCGTTCTTTATTTTTCTTCACTTATTTCCACTACAACGGAAAAGAAAGGTGAGTTCTAGTCTGAAAATTTTCTAGTAGTTTTACTCATGATATATATATATGTGTGTGTGTGTGTGTGTGTGTGTGTGTGTGTGTGTGTGTGTGTGTGTGTGTGTGTGTGTGTGTGTGTGTGTGTGTGTGTGTGTGTGTGTGTGTGTGTGTGTGTGTGCAAGGAAAGAGTGATAGAGAGCGGCCGCAAGCAGACATTATGAATTATAATTAATGCATACATTAATTCCTAAGACACTTTATTACCATTGTCTATGACCTATATCGAAAACATCTGATTCTGTGTAAAAGTAAAGGCTCTACTAAAGGAATTAGGGATGATAGAAGCTAAAGAACCAGGCGGTATTTTCTAATGTTTCTTAAGATATTTGTAAAAAGACTCCGTCCATCATTACTATTGTCATTTAAAAATCAAGTTACCTGTCATTTCATGGTACGACCTTTACAGTGAGCAATGATGAGGAGAACCCGTCTGAATTATAAACCAGTATTGATGTTCACTATAAACCAGTATCAGTAAAAAATAGAGAAGCTGTTTTTTCGTCATGTAGATGGACAACATCAGATCAAATCTTAATTAATAAAACTGAAAGTGAATTTGATGACGATACTGATACTTACATGAAATAGAGTTGACACTGCTATTTTAATTACTGTTAGTGTCCTTTATTAACTAGGAAGTTATAGGTCTGCAATTATTTCTGATTATGACTGTATCAATAATGTTATTGCAAGTTACAGTTACAAAAATACTACTCTAATCATATTCAAGCAAATATTCTGAAACTTACCTTCAATATGAATAAGATATATTCAATCATCTTCAATCCTCGAGTTTTATCTCATTTTTATTTTTTTGTGTGCTGCATCGTGCATAATTAAGTTAATTTCAGCTAATGTGTATATAGCTGGTCTATTAGCCTAAGAGGGAAAAATCAAGGCATTAGATGCAATGCGAAATTGCTTCATACAATCAACAGCCATCCAGATCTCGCAATCTCGTAAAATTGTTAACGCTGCCTTTAACGCCTTTTAATTTCTGGCAAAGATTAAAAGTTAATGTCAAATTGACCAATGGTCCTTGTTTGATTCTTGCTGATCATTAACTTTATCAATGACAATGACAATAATAATGTCAATAACAATAATATTAATTATTATTATTATTATAGTAAAAACAACTATAATAATGATAATATCGTTATCATTATTGTCATTATTGTTATCATTATTCCTATAACTATTTTTGTTCATTATCACATTATTACTGGTGATGAATAACGAAATCATTGCTAGTTTCATAATTATTACTTCTAATATTGATATTACCTTCGGTGTTATCAAGATTTTTAGGTAAAAAAACACTTCAAGTACGCTACCTCCATTATTTGTGTATATCATTTCTGCTGTCAAATTCAGTTCTTTCTACTTTCATCACCATCAAAAGTATCTTTATCTTCACGATCAACATAACCATAATGTATTTGGTCACCGCTACCGCTCCCGATAAATACCATAGGTTTATATCATACATGTAGCAAACAATGCTAAAGGCCATGGGAGAAGGAGCAGCACCTCGGTTTCCCTTCCTCTTACGACCTTTTCAGAATTTGAAGACACCCTTTGCCCTTTAAGTGAAAGCGGTTGGAGGGCCAATAGTCTCTCTTACGCGTTCGCCAATAACCATCGAGTTAAAGGGCCAGGTCACAAACACAGAAAGACAAGCCAGATTCTCATACTAGCGAGGTCATTAACTCTTTCACACCCAAACGCCCCTGAAGAGGGAACGCTTTAGGAGCAGGGTGACTACAAATTGGGTATTATTAAACTTTTAGACAAAGGAAATGTGACGTTATCTGTCGAAACATGAACACAATTGTGTGGTAGATTTCGGTATCGCAGGTTATACATTGCGGCTAAGGAAAAGTAAGTGGAAGGAGAAGCGGATTTCGGATCTCGTAGTATCTTCATGTTTCTATTGCTATCGTCTTTTGGAATTACAATTTTATATCAACTTTATCTGTAAACATATTATCTTAGGGATCATAAATTTTGTTCTAGCCTACAATGCCATATTGAATGTAAATTTTCTTTATTTTTGACAATTTCCTTTACAATCTTCTACCTTCCTCCTCCCCTCCTCTCTCTCTCTCTCTCTCTCTTCTCTCTCTTCTCTGTATGTGTGTGTTTGTGTGTTTGCGTGTGTGTGCCGCGCATAATATTCTTTTGACCTTTCCGCGCACTTGTTTCATCATCCGTCCGCTGATCCGCCCGCGCAAATGTAGACAAAATGATGTTTTCCACACATGAAAAATGTAATATTCCCCGCGCAAGTAAAATACTCTACAGTCTGGTGTGTATAATATATATATATATATATATATATATATATATATATATATATATATATTATATATAATATATATGTATGTATATATATACATATATATATACATATATATATATATATATATATATATATATATATGTACAACACACACACACACACACACACACACACACACACACACACACACACACACACACACACACGTACTCACGCACACTATCCTATACATACATGTACGCACACACATAAACACATACACGTAAACACACACCCACACTGACGTTAACACACACACAGAAACATATACATAAATGTGAACAGAAAACACGCACACACTCGCCCACACATATACACTCACACCCGTGGGCACGCATACGTAATCTCACACACGCACACAGACATCCCCGCCTTGCCTCCCTACGGCAGCCAGCCCTCCCCTTCCCCTCCTTTGTTAGTTCAGGTTTATAGGATTGTGGGCGCCACGTCGCGGGAAGGTTTGTGCCCTTTGAGGTAGACACCGGCAACCCGTATACGACGCTATCGCTCGCGCACGCAAGGGCCCTATGCCTCACGCCCCAGCCGTGCGCCCACTCTCAATTCATCGGCCTTGTCCGCGCCGATATCCTACACGTGCGTCCCGGGAGCAGATCGGCCCGTGTGCTCGCCAAGGACTTTCGGTTCCTCGTCAGGGACTGCCCCAGCCTGCTGGGCCTGGACTTCATCGCCAGCTCCCGCTCCATCCTTGATCTCGACCCGCGCGCGCCCCGCTTGCACGTCCTCGAGATGGCCGTCGCCGGCGAAAGACAATAAGACATTCACAGAGGCATGAACGTCAACGGCGAGGAGGTCGTGGCCAAACTCGACACGGGTAGCACCACCCTGCTGTCGGCCTCATGGGATGACGCGCTGGACTTGGGCCTCCGGCTGGAGATGATTCTTCCTAATAGGTGCCTGGCCCAGACGGGAGTGATCTCGATCACGCACGGGGCCAGGGGCGTGAAGGTCGCAGCGCTGGGCAAGCAGGTCTGCGGCGAAGTCCTTGTCATGGACCTTCCTGTCTAACACTGTCGGCAGGGATGGCGTTCTTGAAGGGCGCGAGAATCGACTTCAACGAGGGCGTTCAGTGGAACATCCGGTTCCCGCCCAGGAGCGATGAGGGCGCAGAAGACGCCAAACGCGACGAGATAGCTGAGGGCGTTGAAGGCGCTGAGGACAAGAGAGCTGAGGCTGAGGGCGGGGAGAGGGGGAGGAAGAGGTAGCGCGAATAGGATCCTATAAACAGGGAAGGAGAGCAAGGAAATCGGGCGAAACGAGAGCCTATAGAAATGGAGGATGAAATAGAATAAGAGACTAAAAAAGTAAAAAAAAAAAAAAAAAAAAAAAATGCATAAGGAAAATAGGAAAAAAAAAGAGTTGGGCTGAAAACGTTGAAAATAAAAACAAAAAAGAAACTAAAAATGACAGGAAAGTGTCTGCATTTACATGCAACTGCGTATTGATGGCCCTTCCCCTCCCTATGATGCAAACTATACAAGGAAATGCCACAGATTGAGGGAGGCCAATTTCATCATCACCATCATCAAGGAGCTAACGCCGACGGGGGCGCATAGCCACATCCACCCTTGTTTCCATCTATGAGGATCCCTCATGGCAAGCTGCCAGGCAGGGACTCGGCCCATCCCGAGTTCTTCACGACAGGTTTGGTCGATTTGGCCAAGCCACGACTTCCTCGGTCGTCCCACAGGCCTCCTCCATCCAGGGTTGTCTCTAACAGAGACAACCAGGATCATCCTGGGGAAAGCGAGCCAGGTGGCCGTATAG
The DNA here is from genome assembly GCF_003789085.1 of Penaeus vannamei. Classification (NCBI taxonomy): domain Eukaryota; kingdom Metazoa; phylum Arthropoda; class Malacostraca; order Decapoda; family Penaeidae; genus Penaeus; species Penaeus vannamei. Next base: position 1,046,777 of record NW_020869190.1, read on the forward strand.
CCTGAGTTGGCGATCCCGGATTGTGCAGATAACAGGTTCTGTGCCAGTCTCCCGGTGCAATCGTTGGTTGGACACGTGGTTCCGCCAACAGTATCCCATGATCCGGCGCAAGGACCTATTACAAAAGGCATCAAGACAAGACTCCAAGGCACAGGATAATGTCCAGGTTTCATTACCGTATAGCAAAATTGGCATTATCAGGGCCTTGAAACCCCGGAGCTTGGCCCTTCTGCACAGGCCATAAATTCTGTCCGCGCAAAAGTAGGTATCAGGTAACTTTCCGCTCATTCTTAGTTCTGTTTTAAATCATCTTCCACGCATAAAATTCTTTTGACCTTTCCGCGCACTTGCTTGATCATCAGTCCGCAGATCCGTCCGCGTAAATGTAGACAAGATGATGTTTTCCACGCATGAAAAAAATGTAATATTCCCCTCGCAAGGAAAATTCTCTACAATCTGTGTGTGTGTGTGTGTGTGTGTGTGTGTGTGTGATAAGTAAGAGCATGGTCCTCGTCATTATCGTTAACAATATATCATTATTATTTTCATTTAAACCTGTTTGAAATTGCTCCTGTGCATGGTAGTGAATGTTTTCAGTGTACGATGTCGGTACAACCCATCGTAGCATGCAACATTTGAGTTTAGACGAAACTAGATCCTGATGCCAAAAAAAATAATATAATATAATATATATATATATATATATATATATATATATATATATATATATATATATATTATATATATATATATATATATACATATTTATGTACACACGTGTATATGTGTAAATATACATACATATATATGTGTGTGTGTATGTATGTATGTATTATAATATATATATATATATATATATATATATATATATATATATATATATATATAATATATATATTATATATATATACATACATGTATATATATGTATAATTATATATATAATATATATAATATATATATATATATATATATATATATATATATGTATATGTATATATATATATATATATATATATATATATATATATATATATATATATATATATATATTGTGCAATGAAAGACAACATAGAACATTAAAGGAGGAAGCATAATCTTTTAAGTGGAAAGTCTTATTGAAGAGGGAGTAAATAATACATTGAAAGTCTTCTGGCATGCATCGAATCTCCTGACATACACCGGTTACTCTGTTTAATAGAATATGACATATGATATTACAAATATTTCACAAATGCTGGCTTGGAACGTTCAGTGTTAATGTACTTCCTGTGTGATCTACGATTTCATCTGATGAGTGTGAAAAGAAAGGCATATGAAAACAGTTTAGAATATAATTATACTGATGAAATAGATGAACGCAGTGCAGACGAGTAGAACGAACTTGATTCTGTGGAAAGTTATCTGACATATAAAACTGACGCATCATGCAGCAAATCCTTCACTGTTGTATCTGAAAATCGCTGAATGTATCTGTATCAAATAAATCAATTCCCGAGAATTCAGTTTTATGTTATATACTGCATGCAGCCTCATTAAAGCAAACGTGATGTACTAAAAATAACTTTTCCAGGCGATAGATGAATAGGTTTTGAAACAGTTTTAAGAAACAATCTGATGATCTGGAAAACTATGTTTGTGGCACGAGCGGCAAGGCGCCACGGATTATCCACCATGCAACAAGCAGTTCGTATGCTCGTCCAACAATTAATCATTTGTCTTTTCAACCAAGAATCTTTAGAGAAGGATGGATTTCGACAGTTACTTTAAGTGTAGAAAGAAAGGAGCAGATAGACATCAGTAGACTGATGTGTAGTCCGTTTACCCTGGGTCCTGATTAGATAGTTTAGGATGTCTTCTGGAGTTCCTGAAGTGGAGTTAGTTGGGGAAATCTCGAAGAAAAGATTTTCTCATGAGGGAAAAAAGAGGGAATAGATGTTTGAGGCGTGGAAGGTGAGGTTGATGTAGGAAAGGATGGGGTAGAAGATGGATTGGAGTATTTTGCTTGTCTTGTGCGATGAGGTGGGCGAGAAGGGAAAGGGGAAGGTACTGGTTTGTTCGGAATAGCGGTAGAGATTGGGGTGTCTGGATTTAAAATGGCAAAAACATTCGACTGGGAGAGGGAGGAGGATGTACTGGGAAAGGGGTTGGGGTAGAGGAGAGAACATTATTAGGGTAGGACGTGAGAGAAAAACCTTGTCGATATGCTTCTTGTCTGGCTTCTCGTAAAAGGAGACCTAGTTTGAATCTAAGAGTTGCCACTTCAGACTCAAACTTGTAGATAAGGCAGCCCTTATAAAATATATTATGGGCGCCGCCACAATTGGCAAATGTGCGTGAATGTGCAGAGCAGTTCGATCGATTATGACCAAGATGGGTATATAGGGGACATCGGGCCATGGAACGGCAGTGTTTAGCAGATGGCCTGTACGCAAACAATTCTGACATTGACAAGGGTTATGGTCGGACAGCCATTGTTTGCAGTACAACAAATATCCAGATCAAATATTTACAGATATTTTCCTACAACAACTTTTCGGCAATGATGCATCGGCGATACATGTATTAGTATCGATATCGCTTTAACTGTCTGCGAAGACAGCTCGAGGTCCACTACGTTTATGAGGACGCACGGGACTGCCCTCTTCCCGAAGCTGGGGCTGTGAAGGAGATTCCTACTGCTCGTTCAGGACGCACCTCATGAACGGCATGCACGGATAAGAAACCGAATACGTTTAGCGATTCTCGGGTTCCTCTTCCGACTCTTTGGCGGGCTCCTTGGCCGTCTGCCTTTTAGGTTCCTTGGCCGACTGCTTCTTAGGTTCCTTGGTCGACTTGGCAGGTTCCTTGGCCGACTTGGCAGGTTCCTTGGCCGACTTGGCAGGTTCCTTAAGGTTCCCGACTTGGCAGGTTCCTTGGCGACTGCAGGTTCCTTGGCCGACTTGCAGGTTCCTTGCCTACTTGGCAGTTCTCGGCCGACTTGACAGTTCCTTGGCCGACTGCTTCTTAGGTTCCTTGGCCTACTTGGCAAGTTCCTCGACCGACTTGACAGGTTCCTTGGCCGACTGCTTCTTAGGTTCCTTGGCCTACTTGGCAAGTTCCTCGGCCGACTTGACAGGTTCCTTGGCCGACTTGGCAGGTTCTTTGGCCGACTTGGCGGGTTCCTTGGCCGACTTGTACGTGTATATCATATATATATTTATATATATGTGTGTGTATATATACCTATATATATACTTGCATATATATAAATGTATACAATATACATATATATGTGTGTGTACATACATATATATATATACATATGTATATATACACATAAATGAATGCACACATACACACACACACGTGTATATTATGTATGTATATATATATATATATATATATATATATATATATATATATATATACATATATATATATGTATATATATATATATATATATATATATATATATATGTGTGTGTGTGTGTGTGTGTGTGTTGTGTGTGTATGTATGTGTATGTGTATGTGTATGTATGTATGTATGTATGCATTTATAAACATACACACACATTTATATATGTGTATGTGTGTGTGTGTATTTATAAACATATATACATATATATTATATATATGTATATATATACAGATACATACACAATATTTGTGTGTGTATGTGTGTGTTTCTCTGTCTAAACACTAATTTCTTGTCTGAGGAATTTCCTCAGATTTGGGAGAGTTGTGAATAAAACATGCTGCACCGAGACCCTTTCCCTTGTCCATCACGTGAACGTATTTGACTTTCCAAACTTTCCTTCGAGAAATGGAGAGATGTCAAGTCTGGCGTCCTTGTATTCCCCGGGGCTCTGCGATAGGACCTACGGTTCGCGAGTGCCTACACACAGGAAAGGCATATATGCTAGTAACTTCAATCCGCTTTCGGATAAATTTTGCAAGCCTAAAATTCTTGCCATAATCTATTAAATAAG
>NW_020869190.1:1055747-1060747 GCF_003789085.1 Penaeus vannamei
AAATGTTGCTCGAATTGGAATATATATGTATATATACATATATATATGTACACACACACACACACACACACACACACACACACACACACACACACACACACACACATATATATGAAAAAAAATATATAAATACATATAAATATACACACACACACACACACACACACACACACACACACACACACACACACACAAATACACACATATCAATGAGAAAGAGAAGATCGTATGTTCATCAGATGTGAAGAGATGACCACTGTCACTAAATGTCAACGAAATAGAAGTAGTCTTAGTGCAGGTGAATGAAAGTTGTTTTAACTGTTTCTTGAGGAAGGTAGATACGAGACTCCAAGAGACCCCCGTCTCCACGAGGCCGAGGACGGGGTGGTGACGAGCTCGGGCCGGCGTGTCTTCGACTGTCTGCCGTTTCTGTCTCTCCCTTGTCTGACAAGACGTCCCCTTTTATGCGGCGGCGCTCCTTGAGGCAGATGTTTGCTTCCGCCTGTTGGAGTGTCAGGAGTGAAAGCAGTGCGGACACTTTTGTCAACTCGAGGAGGAACTTGCGTCAGGAAGACAGCTGCTGGGGACAGAGTTGAGAAGTGTACCATCTGGCCTTGCTGGGTATTGTTTTCACTCGCACACATATATATGTATATACATACACACATATATATATATATATATAATATATATGTAAGTATATATATATACATATATTATATACATAAATACACATATATGTATATTTAATTATTTATATGCATACATATATATGTGTGTATCTATCTATCTGTCTATATACATACAATATATAATAATATATATATATATATATATATATATATTATATTATATATATATATTATATATATATATATATATATATATATATATATATATATATATATATATATATATATATATATAGTGAACCCTCGTTTTCGCGGGGGTTACGTTCCAAAAAGAACCCGTGATAGGCGAAAGCCGTGAAGTAGTAACCTTTATTTTTTTATAATTATGAAATACTCTACAATACATTGAAACCAAAGAACAAAACCTTTGTACAGGCCCAAGCATTTAACAAATAAAAGTACGGTATAAACGTTTTTTACCAATAACTACTGTACTGTAAAATAATTTTAATCATCAATACGAACTGAAGGCTTCATGGGTTTTAGAGAAAATTTGCAAACTTAAATTTGGCAAGCTGTATTACGTACATGTACATATTAAACCGTTACGTTATTGACACACAAGTAGAGAAGAAGCGGAGAGACTGTTTAGCCAATCAGAATGCAGAACACAATGCACAATGCAAATCCGTGAAGCAGCGAGAACGTGAAAGGTGAACCGCGTTAAAGCGAGGGTTCACTGTATATACATATGTTTTATTCTTTCGACCTTTTTAAAATCTGTAGTTGGATAAAGGACTTCTCCAGACTGTTTCATATCATTTAGTCTCCAACCTTTCGGTACCAGTGGTTCTGAAACTTGTCGAAGCCATCTCTCTAGCGGGTTTTCTGCCATCCTCGATCTATAGTGTGCCCTCATGGGGTCCAGTGTGTTATGAGTGGGCCCCACGAAGACACACTACTTATGTGTATGTGTGTGTGTGTATATATATATATATATATATATATATATATATATATATATATATATATATATATATATATATATATATCGGAACTGACATGTACATTGATATAATTATATAACAACTGTATATTTCTTCTTGAGTTGCGAGGATGTTCCTTGTAGTCAGCAGGAAAAGGAAACACCGAGCTTGAATTTTGTAGGTTCTATTCCAAGGAGTTACAGATGGGGGTGAGAGCACACGTCTGTCTCCTGTGCTTGACCTGCGCCGAGAGACCGAAATTTGGCGGGAAACCCCAGTCACAGGCAATGTGCTAGGTCACGTGGCCAAGGACAATGTTGCCACGTCGCATGCAATAGATATACAAATATGGGAGACCACGTCAATAAATAGGAACATCATATAATGGCAAAGTTGTACATATACACATAATTTTAAGAAATATAAGGTAAACATAAAACATTATATTGTACAGGTTATACACAATGTATGAGTCCTCACTCATCTACAACAACCGGAAAGACTGAAGAAGAATGACGCCCGATATAATAACCGTAACAGGTGAAACAGAATATAAAAGGTGAGTAGAGCTTTGGAAAAACTCATATCCTGGGACCGGCTCGTCGCGGCAAAATAGCTTCAAGGAAATTACATTATTAGATTATGGACTATATTCTCGAGTTGGTCTTATGAAAGAGATTGCAGTTGACTGAGAAGGACCATTTGCATTTTTCAATAAATGTTTTTATTTTTATTTTCATGTTTAGGGTTTAATATATCATATTATATGTTATGTAGTTAACTATTCAGTTTTTGAAAGTGAACAAATATATATTGCAAAACTTAAGTGATATATAAATATTCTTGAGAAAAACTTTTAAAGAAGATCAGAGCACATGGTACAGTGATGCTACAGGTGCCGTGAAATTTCAGAGGCAAAAGAAAAAAAAAAGAAAAAAAGAAAAGAAACAGTCATGCGACAGAATGAAACAGAAACCGTAAATGATGCATAAATGTGGCGATGCACCAAGTCCTTTGTTCTCATTTCAGAGACTGACAACGTAAATGTGAAGTTACAATGACAACAAAATAAAAGCCCGTGTTTGTGAGAGACAAATCAATATTTCTAGAGCATGGAGATATTGTCATAAATATGGAATAAAGGTTGGAGAATGAATAATTCCATAAATGAAGACGAATTATGAAATATTAGTCTTTGTCACCAAATCTGAACACTCTTGGAATAATAAATCATTTGTGCCATTTTCAACATGAAGAACTAATCAAATAGTTAAGAAACGGGAGGACATTAAAACTGCAATTGATCATATAAATAAAAACAATGAAAAAGTCAAATAAATCAGGAATATCATTGGAAGGGAAAGATTTATTTCAGTCTTACCCAAAACCCGAGGAAATGGAGAATCGTTGGCTACTCGCATCCTCTCTATTTGTGAAACACCAAAGTAGTTGATCCTATTCGATACTTATATAGATGAGATGGAATAAAATTGAAGACATTTATATTTAATAGAAGCTGTAGACTGATAAGATTTGGGTAGTTCAAGAAGCTGATTGTTGAGGGAACAGAAGGAAATAATGAATAGATAAAAATCACTATTTCAGAAGTCCACCGGTGCAGTGGAGCATATGCAGTGGAAAAGCGATATGTCATATAATTCAATTGATCGTAAAATTGGATTTCTGAATTTTGCGGAGAGTGCTGAAATGAACCACCAAATTGATAATTCCTTTGATAAAAGGTAAAGCAGAGATCGTGGCGTATTTTCTCTATATTCAGGACACTGAGGATCTATGAAACAGTATATAATGTAGAATTAAGGTTTCCGTATTGGAAATCATTTCAATATCAGAATTAAATTATTACTGTTACAGTGATGATAATTTTCTATTGATATTTTTATCGTCACCAACATCAAATTCATTATTATTTTTTATCATTTTTATTACATGTTGTAATATTAGAAGAAAATTAGAAGAACTGAGAATACTCACATGTATATACATGCATATATATATATATATATATATATATATATATATATATATATATATATATATATATATATATATATTATATATATATATATATATATATATAATATATATATATATATATTATATATATATATATATATATATATATATATATATATATATATATTTCAATATATTTCAATTGTTTTCAATACATTAGGACTTAACCTCTTGTTCTTTTCAATTATCCTCTGGGGAATAGATTGCCTCAAGGGGAGATAATAAACAAAATATGTATATCTTTCATTGTATATTATCATATATATTTACAATATATGCAACACGAGAACACACAACAAACACAAAGACACTGTTGCACTGGGTAACGAGTTCCGGGGTAATAGGCCCGAAGAATGGAATCCCAGGGTAAGTAGCCCGCAATCCAGGGGGCCCAGGGTAAGTAGCCCGGAGAATGGAATCCCAGGGTAAGTAGCCCAATTAAGTCGGAATCCCAGGGTAGTAGCCCGGGAAATCCCAGGGTAAGTAGCCCGCAGAATGGAATGGTAAGTCCCAGGGTAAGTAGCCCGCCAGGGTAAGTAGGAGAATGGAATCCCCCCAGAATGGAATCCCAGGTAAGTAGCCCGCAGAATGGAATCCCAGGGTAAGTAGCCCGGAGAATGGAATCCCATCCCCAGGGTAAGTAGCCGCAGAATGGAATCCCAATAATCCCAGGGTAAGCCCGCAGGTAAGTAGCCCGGAGAATGGAATCCCAGGGTAAGTAGCCCGCAGAATGGAATCCCAGGGTAAGTAGCCCGGAGAATGGAATCCCAGGGTAAGTAGCCCGAGGAATGGAATCCCAGGGTAAGTAGCCGCAGAATGGCATCCCAGGGTAAGTAGAGAACGGAATCCCAGGGTAAGTAGCCCGCAGAATGGAATCCCAGGGTAAGTAGCCCGGAGAATGGAATCCCAGGGAAAGTAGCCCGGGGAATTGAATCCCAGGGTAAGTAGCCCGCAGAATGGAATCTCAGGGTAAGTAGCCCGCAGAATGGAATCCCAGGGTAAGTAGCCCGGAGAATGGAATCCCAGGGTAAGTAGCCCGCAGAATGGAATCCAGGGTAAGTAGCCCGCGAATCCCAGGGTAAGTAGCCCGCAGAATGGAATCCCAGGGTAAGTAGCGGAGAATGGAATCCAGGGTAAGTTGGAATCCCAGGGTAAGTATGGAATCCCAGGGTAAGTAGCCCGGAGGGCCCAGGTAAGTAGCCCGCAGAATGGAATCCCAGGGTAAGTAGCCCGGAGAATGGAATCCCAGGGTAAGTAGCCCGGAGAATGGAATCCAGGGTAAGTAGCCCAGAGAATGGAATCCAGGGTAAGTAGCCGCAGAATGGAATCCCAGGGTAAGTCGCAG
>NW_020869190.1:1075747-1078247 GCF_003789085.1 Penaeus vannamei
ATGAAGATGATGATAATAATGATTATAATGATATGATGAGAAGCATGACAATAATGATGCTAATAAAACTAATAATGATACTAATGAAATAATAGCATGATCAATTTAATAACAGTACTAGTAATAATGATTGATTGTAAAGGTGATGATGATGATGATAATGATGTTGATGGTAAGGATATTAATATGAAAGTGATATCGATAATGTTAATGATAATAAGCACAATAACGACAACATCAATAACAAAAATGAAAATAATATTCTTTATCACCTTCATCTTAGTTATAGTGATAGTAATAAATGGTAATAATAATAATTACAACAATACTATTGATATTGCTAATGATCATAATAATAACACTAATGGTAATGATATAGTCGCAACAAAAACAACAACAGTAAAAACAAATATAACGTTAATGATAATCATGCATTTAATCAAAATAATAACAATAATAGTAATAATGATAGTAATGATAGTGACATTAATATTAATACCGATCAGCGATCATCATAAACATATAAACAGACCGTTCGTATCTTCTTTGTCTTCGGGGCCCTCTATACCAAGGAATCGTGTGACCGCAGCGTTACGCGCACAGTTTTCGCCTGAAATCATATTCCATGCGACTGAGACCTTGGAGTTTCCTTTTGACGGAAGATCGCCATTGCTTGCTCGAAATCATAATCTGTGTGATTGCGTGTTTGAAGTCGCTTCCTTTTGGTGTAGAATGGGATAATAATTGAGACACACACACTGTATATATATATATATATATATATATATATATATATATATATATATATATATATATATATATATATATATATTTGTGTGTGTGTGTGTGTATGTATGTATGTATATGAATGGAAAATACTCTACGTGTTGAAAATGTGGTACAAAAATCCACAAACTAAATTTATTGAAGAAAATGAGACAACAGTTTCGGAATCGTCCTCGATTCCATCTTCGGGTCTGAGAATGGGAGAGGAAGCAAAAAGAAAGAGAATGAGAAGCACTCGGAATCACGGGGCAGTGAGGTCAGGCAGGTCGGAGAGGAGAAGAAAACACGGGAACACGAGGCAGGCGAGGACAAGAGAAAGGAAGCGAAGGGAGGTCAGGTCAAGTCGAAGGATGGCGGTCTGTGTGAAGATGACCGGCATAGGGAGGAGGAGGAGGATGTGGGAGGCGAGGAGGCTGTCGGCAGGAGAGAAACCGCTGTTCAAGTTGAAATTGGGCAGCAGCTTAATCAGGGAAGATTCCACCAGTCTGCGGGCATGGACATCAGCGGAAGGGAAGACAATGCGCGCTGATTTCGTCCATTTAGTTTGTGCATTGTGTTTTTTCTACCATATATATATATATATATATATATATATATATATATATATATATATATATATATATTATATATATATATATATATATATATATATTATATATATATATATATATATTATATATATATAATATATATATATATATATATATATATATATATAATATATATATATATATAATATATTATTATTATATATATATATATATATAATATATATATATATATATATTATATATATATATATATATATTACACACACATTTCATATTATTAATCTATAACTGTCATTTCCCGCCCGCTTCCCTATTATATCGCACCCTTAACCTTTAATATTACTACCTGCCTGTATAAACCAGTGTTGTCATAGGCAACGATGCCAAATGGTTTAGCGGTGGTGCCACATCTCTGGTGAGGGGAGATTCTAAGTAAAGGCAACAGTTAATGACTTTATTGAAAAAAGTAGTTTTCTTTCTTTTTACGGCCAAAATAATCCTTGTGATCAATACGATACTGTAAGAGTTTAGTAAAATATTAATAAGTGTCAGATAACAGATAACCACAATTGCAGAAACGAACGTTCACAGATAAGAGCAAATAGAAGCGAAACGGGTGTTTTGGACAACAAGGACCTTTACTTAATTTGTTTGGCCGGTGGTTTGCGCATGACACTTGATGTCTTTAACGTCCAGTGAAATAGTTTTCCAATAATCTTTGCATCGTTTACTCTTGTTATTCATTATTTACGCATTTTGAGGGCCTTCCTTCCCACATTTGTCTAGTTATTTCTAAATCAATGCAATGTATTATGTACAATTCATTGGTAATAATAATCATGATAATGCTATTAAAAATAATGATAATATAAATAACAAGTTGTGTAGAATATGAAGTAAAGGCAATAACAACACTAAGAGCAACATGAACCACTGGTACTGGCAACGACACTGAAAATTATGATATTAATATATATATATATATATATATATATATATATATATATATATATATATATATATATATATGTGTGTGTGTGTGTGTGTGTGTGTGTGTGTGGTGTGTGTGTGTGTGTGTGTGTGTGTGCATATATATATATATATATATATATATATATATATATATAATATATATATATATATTACTGCTAATTATGATAATA
>NW_020869190.1:1105747-1108247 GCF_003789085.1 Penaeus vannamei
CTAGATTCCTGATAAGGCAGATGACCTCTTTTCTGCCTTTGGGTATCACTTGTAAGCAATGGAAGAAGCCAGTCTCTTCACTGGGTCCACTGGGTCAGCAGGAGAGACGAAGGCAAGAATTACCTTTGCAACAATAAGAGTTTTTCCACACTAAATCACATGAATCATCTGCAGTCGAAAGCACAGCAGATTATACCATCACAGCAACAACTTAAGTATCCTTGGCGAGTGGTAAATCAGGATTATCGGCAAAAAGGAACGGTTACCTGTATAAGTGAGAAAGACCCATTACCCCAGCCCCCGGAGATGTCAAAGTCAAACATCAAACACCCTCTGTGCAGAATACTTGACTATCTGCTACCTCCACCGATCTTGATAGGCAGAACTCTCTCCTCGATAAATCAGGGTCAGTAGGTGGTGTCCGGATGTGTTCTCCGAGACAACGGTTCGTCAGGGTGGGTTATTAAATGAAGATATGTCCTACCACAATACACTGGGAGGAGGCTTAATGTTAAAATGATTAATGGATCAAACTTGTCACTGTTCCAGTGGCAACAATACACGATGACCATCATGGGTTGGCCATGATGGTCAACCCAATTTTCGACATCATTATCAGATCCATTAAAGCAGTAAGAAATAACTGGTGCTGATGCTGAATCGCAAACAGATTGTGTCATGGTTACAAGAAGCATGGAGAAAAGGAAGGGAGAATTTACTCCACTATTGTCGATAAGTGATGCAGTAAATTCTCAGGATATTGTACAGGAGCAGAAGAGTGATCCCTCACTAGAATTAGTGTGAAGGAAGCTGTCGGAGAAGACTCTAAATAGGTTATGGAAGGAAAAAACCTGTTTTATCAAGAAGAAGAGGATCTACTGAAAGGTTCTGGTATTAAATGGAGAGGAGCGATTCCAGTTTCCTGTGAGCTGTCGTCTTCCTGTATTCTGGAAATTTCAAGGTTAGTTCGCTAATGTGATATTTGGAAAGAAACTAGTGACTGCAGACACGTGAAGCCTACACCACTGAAGCCTATGCCGTTGATCTCTGAGCCTTTCGAGTCGCCGTGAACACTGTCGGGCCAATCCACCCGAGAGGCAGTGATAAATATAAGTACTTTCTCACACTTTTGGATTTCAGCACGAAGCCATGGTAGAAATTTTCTGCAGGATCGGTATTCCCAGGCAAGTTTTGACTTGATAGAAGGACAAAGTTTACCAATGCAATGATGGAGGAAGTGCTCAGGTTATTGTTGTCAAATAAGGGACTAAAAACAAACCCACATCATCTGCTATATAATGGTCTCTGTGAGAGGCTTAATGGGACGTTTAAAAAGATGCTCTAGAGGATGGCAGAAGAGCAGTCAAAGGAGTGGCCACGCTCTGTTGCACCGCTTCACTATGCTGACAGGGAACTTCCTTAAAGTTCATTTAAGATCTCACCCTTGGAACTCGTCTATAGTAGAGCAGTGCGAGCACCTCTTCAAATTTTGAGGGAGCGGTGGGACGATAATGGAGCAGACACAGAAGTCAAGACAACATATGCTTACCTCGCTGACCTGTCAAATCGTCTCCAGTCTACTTGCGAACTGGCTAAGCAATTGTTGAAAGCTCAGGAGATGCAGAAGGTACATCAGTTCAAGGCTGGTGATAAATGTCTTATTTTCTTACCCACTTCTCATAATGGGTTATTAGCACAGTGGAAAGGCCCGTATAATGTCGTAGATAAAATGTCTGACCATAATTACAAGTGGTGAATCAACAAAAAATATTCCACATAAATATGCAGAGAGAATGCTTCACAGCTGACACAGGATGTGCTTCCTATTTCGAGAGAGATGTGGCGATGCAAGATGAAACTTTGCATAAAACGAGAAGGAACCAGCAGGTGGTATTTCCAACAGCAGCGGTTTCTAGCATACGTTTAATTGCCTTTTCACAGAATACCTCGAATCTCGGCAGTACTTCAGCGTACATCTGCTCAGCCGTTGGAGCCGTCACCGCACAATCGTGCCAGACCGAGACCATTAATTATGTGAAAGTGAGTGACACCTTAAAACCAGAGGAAAGAGAACAGATAAGATGCTCATTGAAATATTTCAGTGACATATTCTCAAATAGGCCAAAGGTTGCAAGGGTTAAATATCACCATATTGAACTAACTAGCTCTAAAGCTGTGAGCCTCACAAAAGCTTTATCCCATACCGAGAGGTCAAGGATATGGAAAGTGAGAGAATCACCGAGAAATTTACATCCTCCTTCTGTAGTCACAGAATTGTATTACAGAAAAAAAGGATAGTGTGCTTATATAATGTGGAGACTCAGAATGTGATTACAAAAATCGATGCTCAACCAATGTGTGATCAAAGAGCTATATCCTCCAGATTGACTCAAAGTTCTTAAGCAAATTCGACTTCACAAAAGTTATTTTTCCAGATACCTTTACACCCTGAGAATCGAGAGGTCACAGCTTTTAGCAGCCCTGCAGGTCTGTATTAGTT
>NW_020869190.1:1113247-1115747 GCF_003789085.1 Penaeus vannamei
TTAACGAACACACACTACTAACTCTATATTACAAGATTGCTCACTGTTAATAATTGTTTAACTACACTTACAAACGAAATCACACACTGAGATCAGACTTGTGACAACTCTCATCTCACTCCCCTCACCTCATTCCCCTGCCTTAACTATTCTTTAATTGATATAAAATTGTTGTGTTATTTGTTTTTTCATTATATAATTATCCTCACATTAACTAAATGTCAATTAATTTATTTATTATGTTGTCCTGCGCATATCATTCATGTTATTTTTTGTGGATTTACAGTTATCGTGTTTTATCTCTTTTTTTGTGGTATATGTATTCGTAATAAGTTTTTGTTGCTTGTGTTTTCACTTTCATTCTATGAATATATACATGTCATTGTGTTCTTTTGAAAAATCACTTCCTTTTACTTGCCGTAGTAATTGCTCCCTTATTTACATGCTCACGTCGAATACCTGCTCCAACCCTTAACCCACTTACTTGTCACCTCTACTAGGAATTCGCTCAAGGATCATAAATTGTACCAAGTGCCATTTGTTTTAAAACTGATTCTAACTCGTTTTAATGACGTCTACTCTCAATCTTCGATTTTCTTGTCCTTAGGACTGCTGAAATTTATGCTTTAGTTTTAAGGCATTGGTGAATATTTAACATGTACCTAACTGATGGAGTCGAAATCTGTTGCAATAGGGGTAATGCACTGTAGACACCATGCTTTATATAGGTTTGAATAGTTATTATCATCGCAATTTAGTTTTAAGCTGGCATGTCTACTACGAAGATCATGTCGCCTAGTCACATGTCGAATCTACCATGAAGAAATCGTGCCTAGTCGCATGTCAAATCTACTACGAAGAAATCGCGCCCAGACGCCCGTTGAATCTACTACCAAAGAATCTCGCCCGCTGAATGTTACTCGCCCTTATGTCATACTGTGTCCAAGATGTGCAAGTTTACTTCTTGTTTAGGCCAAGCTGCCTAAGAATTGCACGCCACCGCCACACTTACGTTTTTACAGCGCCCAAGACACTCACATTTACTATAAGTTTAGGCAAAGCTGCCTACATGTGTTTGAAGCATATTTACTTGCCTATTTATCCCGAAGATATGGAATTCATACTCACTAACTTTTCTCTCTACAATAAATAAATAATAATAATAATCCACATCTCATATGACACATTACCTCTCTTGAGACATTGCTCTTATTACGCTCTTATTTTCTGGTATCTTAGTAAGGTACTGACAAGCACCAGTAACCATCTGTAAAAAACTATTGTGAGCTTGCCACCAGACGCACCATCAGTGCATAAGATGTTGCAGACGACTCGAGGACGATCCGTTTGTGTGGCCGAGCGGTATGTCAATATGGCTCAACCGGATGGGTGTTCGCCTTGCCCCTAGGCCCTACCTGCTGCCTTCTTCCCTGGCACCGTCCCTTGTTTGCCCAAGTACTTTCTCCCCTTCGAGCAATTTAGCAATTCCGGCGAACTCACCCCCATTGTTACAGCCAGAATCCTGACACCCCAAAATACAGAAGCAGGCACTTACCCAGGACAAGATTCGCTGGATAAAAGGACATCTCGTGAGGCAGACGAGAGAGACCAAACTAACAGGAAAACAGGTGCAGTCACAGAACAAGAGGAGGTCACCCTCCGCCTTCAGCACCCGGGGCACGGGGTCTCTCATGGGGTCACACCTTTACCTTCCCCAATAAACCAGCAAGCCAAGACCTCTTTCAATTCACCTGCTCTAAGCCCTCAACTCTATCACGCCAATCATCCTTCTAAGGTTCCCATCCCTCGACCCTTTCGCGTGTTCTGCAAGTGTTCCGCTGCAACCAGGTCAGGATGGGACTCACAGGGAATAGATAAATAAGTAAATCAAATTGGTGGATAAATATGACATCAGCAAAAACGCTTCTATATTCGAGACAAGCTATTTATGACCGTTTGTTGAATATATGCATATACATGTGTGTGTGCATGTATATATACATATTAAATATACATATATATGTGTATATATATGTATATATGTGTGTGTGTGTGTGTGTGTGTGTGTGTGTGTGTGTGTAGTATATATATATATATATATATATATATATATATATGTAATGTATGTAATATATGTATATGTATAATATATATATGTAATATATATGTATATATATATATATGTATATATATATATAATATATATATATATATATATATATATATATATATATATATATATATGTGTATGTGTGTGTGTGTGTGTGTGTGTGTGTGTGTGTGTGTGTGTGTGTGTGTGTGTGTGTGTGTAAAGATTTTCCTGTAATTCTAAAATTGTGATCATATGATCAGAAAACAATTATGAAATGGCCATTGTTCCTTTCGAAAACCGAACTGGTGGCCTCACTATCTTTCCTCATACAAGAAGGATGAAGAAACTCCATGCCTTTTCTAAATACAATTAAAAGATCTTTATGACGATATAAAATGATATACAAAA
>NW_020869190.1:1125747-1130747 GCF_003789085.1 Penaeus vannamei
ACTATTAAGAGTGAGTGTATCTCTTTAGTGCTAAATTGATTATTTCCCTTCCCGAAACCCGCCCATATGTTGCCTGTATACTGATGCTGAAAGTGTTGTACAGTGTGGTGAGGGCCTGTTGAGCTTCTTTCCTGTTAGTTCAGGAGTGAGGCTAGGCTGTGTCCTTGCACCAACACTTTTAAACACTTGCATGGACTGGGTAGAGCTTCTTTTCAAAGCCATTGTGGAGCAACTCTGGGCAATATTAAGGGTACTGACCTTGACTTTGCAGAAGATATTGCTATTCTATCTGAGTCTTTGGAAACCTTGGTGGTGACTCTTGATGCATTTAGTAATGAAGCGAAGCCCTTGGGTCTAGAGGTTTCTTTGACCAAGATCCAGGACTTTGCGGAATTACTAGAACTTAGGGGTGTCACACTAGCACAATTTCCGCGTTTTTTTTTTTTTTTTTTTTTCGTTACCGCTTGTATTTTGGGTGAATGCGATAAATTCCAGTCAAACGATAATTATCGTTTTCGCTTGAAAGTTTTATTTTTAATAAAATCATAAGCTATATTAGGTAATCCTTATTGTATTGCAAAAAATATATTGTAATTTAAAACGATTTATATACGCAGTCTGAATTGTTTATATTATTATTTAACTGGCAAAATTCTCTCTGGGATTTAATATTACCAGATACAAATTGGTAACTAGCTGCTCGGCTGTTTGTTTACATTTGTTACCACGTTCTCCCGTCTCCTGACTAGATGAGAGCAACGACAAGCCGTGTTATTTTGAATATGGATACTCCCGCAAGTGCACCTGTCTGGTCCCGTCTCTCGGAAGGGTTTCTTATAGAAAATATACGGCAGCATCGATGTCTGTGGGACCACAGATATGCAGAATATGCAAAGAAGGGGTTAAAGATGAAGGCCTATAACGACATCACTCTGCTACTCAGAAAACATTTTGAAGATTTGGCAAATGTAACAGCCTGTAAGTTTGTTCTTTCTGTGCCATTTGTTATAATCAAGCTGAGTTTAGGCACTCATTACCTATTAAAGCTACAATATATATGTTGATTTTCTAAGACCCTAATAATTTTGTGAAGGTATAAAGTAACGCAGTAAGACCATGTTGATATATGGTGAAATATGGGACATGTTATTCAGATATTGGTATATGGACAAAACTATATTAAACTCAACCCTTTATGTGAATCGGTTACACTATTGGAATTAATGAAATATTGTAATATAGGTTTTCATTTTGCATTTTTAGGATTTAATTTCCTTCTCAATCAGGTGTAAATCAGAGCTTGTATTTTCATCAGCATTGCTTAGAGCAGTGGTTCCCAACCTTTTCATTCTATGGCCCGACCAATATATAATAATCTTAATGGCCTCGTTCAGTGACTGCTTTTGTTTCAGATTCAGTGTAATGGTATCAATAACTATAGCAAAAGAATACTTTATTGAAAGATGCTAATTTATTGACAGTGCTCTAAATCAGATAAAATTATGTTTAATTCAACATCAAAATTTTCATATCGCTCCATGGCCTCCCAGAAAGTTTAAGAAATTAATATTGATTAAGTGCGAACAAAGTACAACATAAGATCATACTACCTCAAGGAGCTTAAAGAACGCAGGCAGCACCAAGTGGATCTTCAGGGGGCTACAAATCGAAGTAGGAATCGTTTGACATTATCTCCTTTATCAACAATACTGTCAATATTTATCGCTCTGTCTCTACACAAATTGTCCCTGCCAATGTAAGTATATCATTTCTGATATTTTTACTGGTTTTGAAATTGGAATAAGGGGTTAATTTTTTAATACTTTTGGACTTGGACTTATGGCTGAGAGTACTTCACTCCCTGCACATTGTCGAATTTCTAACAGCATGTTCCAATCACGCCAGCCCTCAGCCCAATATTTCTATGATACCATGTATCCTTTGTTCCAGCGTTCAGACCAAATTTCCCATTATGACATTTTCCCTGTACTGTCTCAGCCCAATTTTTCAATGGCGGCATGTTCATGTCACTTGACCTTTAAGTCAGTTTTGCTATGACATTGTCATGTCACCAAGTTCCAAGGGGTTAACATTTACAGAAAATAGTATATGAATTTTATAAGAAACGACTGGTATATACTCTGTGTATGTGTGTGCACATGCATACGTGTATATATGTATGTGCGTGAGCACATGCATACATGGATATATGTATGTGCATGGGCACATGTAAACATGTAAATATGTATATGCGTACATACACGTATACTTACATATATACATATATGTGCATACTGAAATCGGTTTGTCTCTCTCTTTATGCGTATCTGTTTATATTGAAATCTATTTCAACTTCTTTTCAGGAAACTCTCCTGCCAGGGACATATTCAACAGTTCCTCAGAGTGATAACACACTTGATCTGGAGATTCTATCGCCATCATCATCAGATCCACCAGGGCCTTCACACACAACTGTTCCTGATATGTCATCAGTGGTTTCACACCAAGCCATGTATGGCCCATCACCATCAACCTCCTATTCCAGGTGCACCACACCAGACGCATTATCACCATCATCACATGTGCCAACTCCACCACCACCGCCTTCTCCAAAGATTAGAAAAGGAAGGAAAAGAAGTTTGTCGCAAATGCAACCGTTTGATGATGAATGTGTAAGAACTATGAAGGCATTGCAGTCATCTTTGACACAAGGAACTGAAAGAGATTTTTGCACTAATTTTGGACAGTGTGTCAGAATGGGTTAGGCCATATCCTCCACATTCACAAAGGCTTGCTGCTTCGGCAGTTTACGAAGTTCTGGCCAAATTTGACAAAGAATACAGCAAGTTTATACAGTAGTATATGGACTATTGCTAGTAAAGAAGAGGAATCCCAATTTGTATTTTTAAATCCAAAAAAGTCATGTTTTTTTTTTAGTTTAACTTTTATAAGGGTAAATATTAATAGTTGGTATATTTCAATCTTGGACAATGTTTATTCTAAAATACTCACCTAAATCCATTGCAGATACATCTTTACAACAGGAAACAAAAACCATCATAGCCTTCAATCCATACAAAATTTATAAAACACAGAAATAAAGAAACAGCAAAAGGTATATACATATAACAACAGTTCAAGATCACTAAATATACACAGCAAAAATATATACACATGGTAATATTTCAAAATTAATCAGAGAAATAAACTGCAGATACATCCTTCCAACAGAAAATAGGCATAGAAATCATCATAACCTTCAATTTATACAAAAATGTAAAAAAATAACACTTAGATATGCAGAAACAGAAATGTATATACATATAGCAATAGTTCAAGATTACTAAATATACACAGCAAAAAAATATACATATGGTAATATTTCAAATTTAATCACAGAAATAAACTGCAGATAAATCCTTCCAACAGAAAATAGGCTTAGAAATCATCATAACTTTCAATTTATACAAAATATGTACAAAAAATATACACATACGGCAAGAGTGCATTAATGTAGAAGTGCCCTTTCACCTTGCCAATCAACTCTACCTTCATTATTGAAGTATAAAAGCAAAGTTTTACGAATTGACCTAGCATAATTGCTGTGGCCTCGTCTCTGCAGTCCATTTTGAGGGTGCTGATTCCAAGAACTCTGGTGGGGAGTAGGTTTTCATTGAGTGAATGCGAAGATAGTTGTGCGAAACACAAGTGGCAAGCACAATTAATTTCACATTTTCAGGTGAAGTATTTATAGGGTCTTTGAAAACTTGAAATCTAGAAGGCCATATCCCAAAGACATTTTCTGATGTTCCTTGCTCTGGAGGGACGATAGTTGAATATAAATTTTCCTTCACTGAGATCCCTTCCAGGACAAGGGTTTCATCAGATAGTTTTTCAAAGGAAAGGCATCATCTCCAACAATTACACAGGGACACTGCTTGTTTGATACAGGTAAAGTGGAAGAAGGTGGGATATTTAAAATGTTCGCCTCTATGCTTTCTTTCAAAGTGCATCTGTCCCACACTCCACTATCACTTGCTCGGCCACTTGCACCAACGTCCACATACATAAATTTGTAATTTGCATCAACTAATGCCATCATTATTACACTAAAATGTCCTTTGTAGTCGTAAAATTCAGAGCCTGAGTTCCGAGGTTTAGCAATAAGGACACGTTTTCCATCCAATGCACCGATACAATTAGGGAAATTCCACTGTTTGTAGTACTCCTCGGC
The DNA here is from genome assembly GCF_003789085.1 of Penaeus vannamei. Lineage (NCBI taxonomy): Eukaryota > Metazoa > Arthropoda > Malacostraca > Decapoda > Penaeidae > Penaeus > Penaeus vannamei. The sequence goes on from NW_020869190.1 coordinate 1,129,982, forward strand.
CACTTGCTTCCAATCCCTCTCTGTAGATGGTGCCTTTAGATACTGCTCATGCAACACCTGATATATAGCCTTGCATACTTCAGGAATAATGCTTGACACCAGATTGTGGCTGATGCGGAACTGGTACCCAAGAGATTTTTGAGATTCATCTAGAAAGAAGGAAATCTACTGTTAGTTAAAAATATAAGAAATAAATTACATATCAATTACAATGTGGTACTAAAAAAGAAAAAAAAAGTAAATAATTGGGCCAACTAACTTTCAGAGAAATTATAGTTGGAGACTAATAAAAAATAATAATAATAATGATGATACACTAGTTAATATACCCACTTACATTTATACAGTAATGTATAAGTGTGTGTGTGTATAGAATGATAAAGATACACATTACAAATATGGAAAAAAAAAAACTTCTGCCTTCAAGTTGTAGAATCATAAATGATTACCTAAGCTATTGGCTGTCACATTCTTTTTTACTTGATGATAACAGTAATGATGATGATAATGATAATCAAATTAATGGTAATATAAACTATAAAGATAATAATAATTACAACAATAATCATAATATTAATATTGATATATATTAAATAGAAACAACAATAACAAGGGGGAATGAATGCTATCTCATAGCAATAAACAATACATTAATAAAAAATAAATAGTTGATACACATATTCTAGGATGCCTATCATTAAATTTACATTTTATGATAACTTCTCTATCTGCTACTCAACTCCTAAATAAATAAATAAATTATATA
>NW_020869190.1:1135747-1140747 GCF_003789085.1 Penaeus vannamei
CTTGAAATGAGGAACGTACACGCCGGAGGATGAATGTACATAGCTTTACTTTAAGGGAAAACGTGCGCTGGAAATGGAGGTGTATCTGTTGGGATTATCAGGAGTTTCGGGGGGGGGGGGTTGGAAGAATGATGATAAATCCGAGCTGATGAAATATAAAAGAAAAGGTCTTCATTGGGCATAACAGGGTGATTTTTTTCAACATATAATGATCAATCAATAGTTAAAAGAGTCGTTAAGTTTTTAAAAAATCTTTAGTAATGATCTTTTCAAGGAGTTCCGGGTTACCTAATGAGTGAGGTAGCCTTCTAAAGTACATTGATTGCAATTTACAATAATATTATACATATACCTACACAACTCTGCTATGGTAGTTGAACCTTGGCCCTTGCTATGTTAACGAAGGCCTAGATACCTAAGAAAAATAACACAAAATATATTCAGGGAAAACCACTTTTCTAAATCAGGCAATTCCTTTTGATCACATGAAGCAACCTCTGTCATTAGTCCTTTCATTTGATTATGGGTTTTAAGAGACCCTTGCAACATATGGGAGAGGAAGGGGGAGAGGGAGGGAGAGCGTTAGAGAGGGAGTTAGAAAAAGAGTTAGAGAGAGAGAGAGAAAAACAGACAGACAGACAGAGCGAAACCTCAATTATATTCAATTGCTGACTCTAAACTGAATAAGATAACGAGTTTATTATCTTCCTTATCTTATCAGCTGAAATTCATTCCTTTTCAGTCTAAAGAATTAAAAACCGTTCCAATTAGACATTTTACTGAAATGAAGGAACTTTCCTATTCATAACAGCAACAGCCTGTGAGTAGTTGCAGTCACCAGCATGAGAGAGAACGCATACGTCTCCAGATGTGCACGCTAGGAAACTTTGCAGGAATAATTTATGACACCACAGACGTTTTGTTTTTACTTAAATTCTTGTTCCATTGTTTTTTCTTTTCTTTCCCTTTCTTTCCTTCTTCCTTTTCTGTCTTTCTTGTCATTGCTATAAATGCAGAAGTTTAGATATCAAGTTAAGTCCGACTCAGTTTCTGAATGCCTTTTATTTTGTTATCATTATCGTATCATTATCATCTTTATGTTCATCATTAGCGTCATCGTCATTGCCACTGCCATCGTCATCATCATCATTATCATTGTAATCATCATCATCGTAATCGTCATCATTGTAATCAACATCATCATTGTAATCATCATCATCATTATTATCATGATCATCGTCATCATCATCATCATCATCATCATCATCATCATCATCATCATCATCATCATCACTATAATCATAATCATCATCGTCATCATCATCATCACCATTATCTTCACCATCGCCATAGATCATCATCATGATTTTGTATACCCCTATCTACAGCAGCAAACTCAGAATAACAGGATACTGCTGTCACGATGGATATTTCATAGTCTGTCGGTCAATGAACATCATATCACAGCTAATTACTCTGAGCTTGGATTCTAACACGAGAATTAACCGACAGGAATGATTTCGCTGGAAGGGCTAATTTCCTTTAAAATATGGGATTTTAGTCTAGCTTACATGTTAGATTTTGCTAATAGGATATTGGACACTTTAGAATAACATATCTATATTTATACCTATACTTATATATCTATATTTATATTTCTATATCTATATATCTATATCTACATCAACAAATATCTATTCATCTATCTATATATACAGACATGTCTGTGTGAATGTGTATTTGTATGAATATGTATATATATATATATATATATAATATATATATATATATATATATATATATATATATATATATATACATATATATATATATATATATACATATATATATATATATATATATATATATATATATATATATATATATATATATATATACTATATATATATATATATATATTGCATACATAAACATATTTATATATAAACACAAATATACACATATATATATATATATATATATATATATATATATATATATATATATATATATATATATATATATATATTATATATATAATATATATATTATATATATATAATATATATATACAATAATGTATATATATATAATATATATATATATATATATTACATAATATACATATATTAACACATATACATATGTATACATATATATATATATATATTAACATATATATATATATATATATATATATATATATATATATATATATATTATGATATATATTATACTTACACACACACACACACACACACATACACACACACAACACACACACATTATCATTATCTTTATCATTATTATCATTATCATTATTTATCATTATTGTTTTATTACTGTCATCATTATCATAATTATCATTATTATGACTATATCATTTTATCATAATATCATCTTATTATTATCCTTATCGTACATTATCATTATCATCATTTTCATTATCATCATTAAGATATTTATGATCATCATTTTAATAATCTTAATTATCATTATCATAATTCTTATTGTCATTATTTTTTCACTATTACTATTATCATTACTGTCATCATTGTTCTCAACTCTTACAGCTGTTATCATGATTGATATCATCACTATTGCTATTATTATTATCAATATTACTGTCATTATTATTATTATTTTTAAGAGTATCATTATTGTTATTATGAATATTTTTTCATCATTACAATATCTTTATCATTATTATATTATTATTATTTATTTATATATATTATTGATATTATTATTATATATCATTATCATTGTTATTATTTTATTTTTATTTCTTTTACTACTGTCGTTGTGTTGTTTGTTATTTTATTAATATTGTTATCATTACCATAATCAACACTGCTATTATTGCTATCGTTATAATCATTATTTCTAATATCATGAATTTTATTAACATTGTTACTATTATCATCATCAGTGTAATCATAGATATCATTAATATTTTCATAATCATCATCATAACCTTTAGCATTATCGTATGCCAATCAGTATATATATATATGTATATATATATATATATATATATATATATATATATATATATATATATATATATATATATATATATATACATATATATATATATATATATATATATATATATATATATATATATATATATATATATATATATATATATATATTCGTTACTGCTATTGTCATTATGATGATTCTTGTTTTTATAACATTTTTGTTATGATCATCAGCATTGCTATTAGTATCACCATTATCATTTTTATTGTTGTGTTTCTATCATTATGATAAGGGCACTAGTAGTAATTGATATCTGTATCATAATTGTTTTCATTACTAACATTTTACTAACTCCTTTCACTGCGTTTGCATGATTTAATAGTATCTACAGTATACTTTGTTAACATTGAGTAAATGATTGACAAAATACGCATAATTACATTCCTTATGAACACGCAACTATGAGATGTAATCTTACTATAATTCCGCCATAACTAACTTTACAAATTTTCTTCTGGGAGTTTTTTAGTATACTGAATGTAATATTCGGTGCAAGCTACGAGAATTCAGCCCATAACTGTGATATACAGCTGATATCAGAGTGTATTGATTACATTATTATACAGCGGATAGGTCGTTAATTATGCAAGATTAGCGAACTTAACCCACAAAAGTATACATTTCATACATTACGCTACTCGTTCTACCTGACTGGATCTGAATTAAAATACACTGCAAGAAAATGTCCATTTTCTTCTGCCTACACCTATGAATGTACACTCATTTGGAAGTGGTTTGCGTGGAGACTCGTGTTGTACTTTACAGATTCGTTATCATGGTCATTTTACACCAAGTGTATGAGCACAAAGGAATTGCGAATGCAAAGGTGCAATATCTGGATAGTGTCTCTTTATTGACACCATGATATTTTCAAGACTAGGTTAGGCTGATTACCTAAGATATCTCTCGTGTCAGGAGCTACGGTGATGAACAGAGAACCATGACGTTGTTTACTGTTCTAAATGTTAGAAAAATCCGAACGATTAAACGTCAATCAAGACACGTCACAAAAATCTATAAAACAGGAACAATGAAAGCTGCCGAAAAAATTCATCTCTGTAAAACAGCGAGATCGTTGCCTGCTGAGTGAAAGATTTCCAATGTTAACCTGAACCTATCAACTCCATTTTAAAAAGTGGCAAGTAAAACAGCTAGATCGATATCATGTATGTCGACAATGGAAGACCATTAAGATAATTTTTTTCTCCTCTACTGATCTTCACATTGCAATTAGGGTGTCTAGGGAGTCTTTAATAGACTGCCCTAAAATTCATTCCCGATTTATCTAATATTCATGATTAGTATAGAGAACCACAACTAATGCAATATAAATGTATCATAAATTTATTACTGTAAGTGTAAGCCTACCATGATTATTAATTCTTTAAAAGTAGCTGTGAGTTAATTTCTGTTATATATATGAATTCAGACCGTTAAGGTGTGCTGCGTGCTACCCGCAATAAACTGTTTCTCACTGTTAGAGAAAAAGTTATCTCTTTTATGGTCATCAGCTTCATTAAACTCACAAAGCTGCCCCTCTAAAGGCCATTGTAGACTATGTCCATGGGAGGGGGGAGATAGTGATAATAACAGAAAATGCTATGCCAAACGAACCGCAAAATGTTCTAATTCCAACCAATCTGTATGCAAAAAACATTCCACTTATGCCTCATTAGGAGCAAATGAAATATAGAAAGTCAATCAGAGCGATCATCATAAGCACATACAGTAGCTGGCGTATCTAAGGGACGCCAATGACACAAATCATGGATGCGTTTCTGCTAATGACGGTTATTACAGGCATTCGTTTTACCGAACGATGTGTGCCAACTTGCGAATAAATGAGCCATTGGAATAGTTGAATCGGAAAAATGAATATTTGATACTTTTTGATTGCAGTTTTATCTTTCTTGCCGAGCTATGGAACTGGGAGAGAAGGAACAAGGAATTCA
>NW_020869190.1:1228247-1233247 GCF_003789085.1 Penaeus vannamei
CACAAAGGGATTGCTCCTGAATAGGCTGCAACTTTACTTTTAGGAATGAATGCTTCTTCTGCAAGGTAAATTCCTGATGTAAAGTGATTAACAGCATCTTGAACACACTCGATACCATTAATAGGTCCCTGCATTACTGCTGTTGATCAGAAAAGATTCCAATCTGCAAGATCGTCCCCCATGTCTTAGCCCCATTAACTGGGATGCCTCCTCCAAAAGTATTCGGAAGTGGTCGCTTCCATGTAAGTTTCCTATGCATCGGTGCAAATGATAAATCCAAGCAGGGTCGTTACGGCAGGTGAGTCCATACTGTACAGGTTTCAGGTCTATACCTATCAACTTCCATCAGCAACAATTTGAAAATCTCTACAACGTCCATTTATTTGCTTGTGTTTTTTCTACAGTTCCACCAATTTGAGGCTACGTGAATGTAGGTAGCCCTTATTGGTGTGTAATGTTTTATTTTTTCATCGTGTTTTCGTTTCTTGCAATTTTTGTTTCGTTTATCATATGTAAATTATGATGATTTATGTATACTAATGTATATACATATATTATGTTATATCATGTATATGTCTTATTAGCTGTATATTTATAAGCCCGTGGTTATCTATGATTATATTATACTATAATATGTATTATAATTTATTATTATTAATTATATTTATATATCAGTATAATTATAATATTGTATATTTTTTTCGCAGTTATATATGTTATATTATAATATTATTATTATATACTGATTACTTATATCAACACTTCTATTATATTATTGTTACATATTTAGTAGCGGATGTTATGTTTGTGGTTAAGTATTTATTAATATATTTATTATTAAATTAGATAGATATTATGTCATATATTGTTGATTTATGTCATATGTTATAATTTTATTATATTATATATAGATGTATATGATGTATTGTTCGAGGGTTGGATGGTCAGTTTTGAAGTTTAGTTTGATGTGAGTAATTATGTTAATTATGATGAGTTTGTATATTAATCGCGCCATATTAGCTGATCCTATCTAGGCTACGTGTGATATGAGTACGCTCATATTATATATATGATATTTATTATTTCTTGTTGTATGTAACTATGGTGTGTATATGTAGTGTTGAGACCGTTTTAGTATTGGCTCTTGCTACTGTAGATTTATATTAGATAGTCATAGAATAGTATAGATAGATAGAATATGATAGATATTTTCATTCACATATAATACATTAGCATAACCATATACATTAATTACATCTAACATACTAATTTATATACTTATATATTTATAATTTTAGCATTATATAATTTCATAATATATTATAATATGTATTATATATTATTATATATTATATAGTGTCATAGCAGTATTTACATACAATTATATATTCATATGAGTATATATCACACACATATAGTATATTATTACTATATCATATTTTTATATATATATTATCATTATTCTATATATATATTTTATATATATGTTCTTTGTGGTGTAGGTGTGTGTGATATATATTGTCATTTTGTTATAATATATACTTAATTTATATATGATATATATATATTAATATTTATATTATAGTATATATTAATGTATATATCTATATATTATTATATATTTTATATATATTTACTATCAGTTATATGTATGTTATTTATATCTTAGATATGTGCGTGTGTTTGTATATATTATATATGGTTATATATATCAATATACTATCTATATTTATTATGCATATTATTCTTCACTATTTATTTCTATTCTATCTTCTATATTGTTTTTATAATATATATACCATTAGTACAGTATACTATTTTCATTAGTATTTCTATCGTATGTATACTCTATTATCATATATCTATCTATTCATATATTTATTTATTATATGCACACTTACAGACACACCGATCACTAGTTAAAGGATATTATGCATGTGTGTATGTGATGTATACCAACTTTATTCGTATTAAGCTATAAGGTAGATATATAACATGAATCAGCAGAAATTGGTTATTTAATATAATATTACATTTAACTGCATTGTGATTTGTATTTACGATATGTATAATATGTATTGTTAATATTTTCGCCCGTTTGTTCTTCGCAGGTCCGTAACTAAAAGAGTAATAGACTTGCTTACCAGGTGATATCAATGAGCATTCTTTATCCCCAGCGCGTCGTCACTTTCCCTTTAAGACAAAATAGCCCGTCATAATATTAAAGAACGGTGGTTAGGGGAAGATCAAACGTTAACGGAAGCAAAATAAGTATATAATTTTTAAAATAAAACATAGAAAAAGGAAAGGGTCTGCAATAAATGTGAGAAAAGTGTGAAGTAGCATTCATTTTTCTGTAATTTATATATCAATATATCATATACGTTAATATGTTTTACTATATATTTTTTTATTATATTAATCTTAATATATTATATTATATGATATTATATAAATAGTATATCGATAATGATATATGATATATTATACATAGACTATATAATCTATTAATGTATATAGTTTATATATTATATTATAGTTATATTCTTAACTTTAGTGTTAATTAGTAAGTATTTATTTACTGTGTGTGTGGGTAGTTGTTGTCCTGGTGTCTATGTGTTCTTGCGTTGTAACGTGTGTGTTTATGTGTGTGTATTTGCGTAATATAATCTATACTAGTATACTCTCTATCGTATATTCTAGTCTTCAGGCTATCAGTAATTATATACTACTATGACCCCTACCGCACCTGTCGTACCTATATTCTACTCCTGACAGCCTTTATCGATTGAGTATTTATCGCATCATACGTCCATGCACTTTAGCGGCTATTCTGTCATGTGCTGACTTCCTCGTGCTCACGTGGTGCTGTGGTGTGTGTGGTGTGTGTAGCTTTGGTGTGTCGTTGTGTGTGCTTACGTTAATGTATATATATATACACACGCACACACACACACCATGATAATATACGCCAATATGTATGATATGATTGTGTTGAAACTACTTTCATTATTATGTGTTCTGTGGAAAGACCATGTCGATATTAAGGGAAAAAATGAATCAAGTACAAAAAATATTTCGGAGTTTTCTTATTTGTGTTTGCGTTTTACCGGGAATTTCCCGCAGGGCTTCCCATATTTCAAATATGAAAAAATAGTGTTCGAGGACCTGTAGGTCATAACATCTGCGGAACTATTTACATTTTTATTTTCTCCATTTTATTTGTTTATTTACAGATGGATGGATCCATTATACTTTTTATACTGTATGTTCAGTGATTACGGGTTGACTGCTTTATGTTCAAAGTGACGGGAAATAATGACGTGCTTCGCATATGGCTCCTCTGGTGTGAAAAAGGGAGCAACCAAGCGATGCCTCCACTACCGCTACATAGCCTCTCCCTCATGAAGACGGAGAACATGGTTGAAGAGTCAATTCCATTTCTACGTGACAAGCGGAGTGGGTTTCTGGGTCCCTTTGTGTAGGGAGCGTGATGTGTGTGGGGGAAAGCCTCCGGTAAACCCGCATGCAGATACAAGGTGAATTAACCAGCTGCAAGTCAGTGCCAATGAGGATGGTTAGGATGGCATCCGCTCTAAGTGACTGACCGAGCTCTAACCTCTGGCCCCTCGGGTGAAGCCGCGAAACGTCCGCTTTTTGCACCAGGACGATTGACTAGCACTTCTATCAAGGAAACTGAAAGGCTAAGGGACTGCTGTCAACAAGGGGGGCTAACGTCAAATCCCTTATGTACGAGATTAGGGTTAAATTGGTCATGTGGAAAGAAACGAGGCGATTCTCACATCTAGCATGTAGAAAGTGCACAAATGATGACCTAAAAGTTCGCAAGCAGATTCTGAAAGCCGCATTGTGGACTGAATTCAACATTTTTAGAACCAAGGTATTGCTGATATATATATATATATATATATTATATATATATATATATATATATATAATATATATACATATGCATATGCATATATATATATACACACATACACACACACATATATATATATATTATATATATATATATATAATATATATATATATATATATATATATATATTAACATATGTGTGTGTGTGTGTGTGTGTGCGTGTGGTGTGTGTGTATACACCCCCCATATATATATATAATATATATATATATATATTATATATATATATATATATATATATATATATATATATATATATATATAATATATATATATATATATACATATAATATATAATATGTACATATACACATATAATTATATGTATATATATACATATATAAATAATTAGATATTAAGAGCAGTAAATGCAAAAAAATCGCTAAGAAAACTAGAAATTAATAAATACTATAAATAATTACAATTATTTAACAATTTCTCTCTCTCTCTCTCTCTCTCTCTCTCTCTCTCTCTCTCTCTCTCTCTCTCTCTCTCTCTCTCTCTCTCTCTCTCTCTCTCTCTCATTCAGAAAGAAAATATTGATAGTCATAGATTCAAATCGAAAATATACCAGAGTACTTTTTGCACCTCTGGCGAAGAGACTGATCATGAAAATGTCAGGGGTACATTTGAATAAGTGTTTGAGAACGGGATTACAGTATCCATTACTTGATGCAACTAATAGTAAAGCTATGTTACTTATCTCGAATCTCTTAGTGTATTTGCATCTAATTGTGTTACATATTTTGATTAACGAAGATAACTATCCTTTGAGGATACTTATTATAGTTGCTTCCTTGGTCCGGTTGCAGTCCGTTTTAAGAAATGTTCTTATTCAAACTACTGAATGTCAATTGTTTCTCTTTTACTTGTGGTTGCTCAGGATCAGTACTGTGTGATAATTGGTTAGATAATATGCAAATACGTTTTAGACTTGCACGGGGCCAATCATACATACCATCATGTTCCCTTGCCCATACAATTTCAAACACGAGAGTAATGATTCAAACAATCATATAGGATAACGAAACAAATATTTTGGAATGCAGAGCGTAAC
>NW_020869190.1:1250747-1253247 GCF_003789085.1 Penaeus vannamei
AGCGAAATAAAATGAGGCTACACCACAAGCTTTATAATGAGCACGCACTCAGGTATTCCAAATTGAGATGATAATCAGTAAACGAAACCGGAGATTTCTCTTCGAGTTCCCACCCACGTAGCGGTTGCTTAAATTAAGTCCATTTTCACTAAAGAGCTTTTAAGGAATATCATCTTTCTTTCTTTCTTGCTCTGTGTGCGTGTGCGTTTGCGTGCGTTGGTGTGTGTGTGTGTGTGTGTGTGTGTGTGTGTGTGTGTGTGTGTGTGTGTGTGTGTGTGTGTGTGTGTGTGTGTGAATAAATATGTGTATAAACATAAACATAGTTTAGGAAACATTTTATATAAATAAGCCACTTTTGAATAAAATAATTCCACAATTTGTCCTTTAACCTACAATTTAGTGTTCTCTCCATACCACACTATTGAAAGATAACTTCAAATCTCAGATTAGCCAAAGTAAGAGAGAAGTAGTTGCCACACACACACACACACACGCACACACGCACGCACGCACACACACACACACACCACACACAACACACACACACACACACACACACACACACACACACACACACACACACACACACACACACACCACACGCACACGCACACACACACCAATCAGCAGACTTCTGATACTATTTAACACGTATTTCAAATCTTTAAAATCTTTTCCAAGTTTATATAGAATCAGAACCCTTAAAAGGGTAATAAAAGTAACTATACAACTAATATTTTAAAAAATGCTTAACGCGTTTGTCTTGTCATAAGAGATTGAGATGAGAGAATATCTAAAATTAATACCTTTGGAACAGTTGGTTTGATTCCCATCATATTTGTTATATTTTTAATGAGCGAAGAGTTAAGAAATCACACAAGAGAACCATTTCCAACATTTCCCTCTCCTCAGGTATTTTCTATTTATATAGTTCTCATAATCTACAGAACGCTTATTTTGACAAAAAATAGACGTTAAAAATCGAAACGATCTAGTTTACCATATTTCTTTATCTCCCTCAATTTCTTTCATATAACTCTAACGCACCAGTATTTTACACAAGTGCTATATCTGTCAATGCCTTCATAAAACTCAAGATTTTGCAAGTCTTTTCTCGGTAAACCTCGATGCAACGACTTTTATCAAAAATATTCCAAGGATTTTTTTTTACTCTTTTCTCGGTAGACTTTAAATTACAGGCGAGATTAAACCATTTTTGTTATGAACTTGCATAATAATACGTGATGCCCGATCGTTTAATACTTCAAGGCAAAATGTGCATTATTTTTTTTTTAAAGTTGAGCATACTGTGCCGTCGAGGAATAAAGTTATATTATGAGAAAACTACTAATTTCAGAGCTTTTGTAGGTGAAGTAAAGAGCTCCATAACGTATTTAAGTAGCCCTAATGTGTGTGTGTGTGTGTGTGTGTGTGTGTGTGTGTGTGTGTGTGTGTGTGTGTGTGTGTGTGTGTGTGTGTGTGTGTGTGTGTGTGTTGAGTGTGCTTGTGTGTGTGTGTGTGTGTGTGTGTGTGTGTGTGTGTGTGTGTGTGTGTGTGTGTGTGTGTGTGTGTGTGTGTGTGTGTGTGTGTGTGTGTGTGTGTGTGTGTTACATACAAAAATGTCAATAATCCCTCTGATTATTTACTAAAGTTATCACTTTTCTCTCAGACAACATAACACATTTCCTAATAAGACCAGCTTGTCCCAGGACACCTCATCACTCCAGGATAGTGTTTGGGTTCCGTATATGGATGCTCAGTAATGGCAGGATCACAAAGGGTATTACTGGATCCGGGGCTGTTGTTGATACAGATTGTCCTTCGTTGGATGTTGTCCGCTCCTTCCTTTTCCTTCGTTTTGATTCTTTGTTGTTTTTTTCTTTAATCTATTTGTTTTGTTTCTTTTTCTCTAACCTATTTGTATCTTCTTTTCTATATTTTCAGTTTCGTCTGTGATTCATTAGTAAAATTTAGTACTCTGCTATATCTGCCATTTTCCTTTCTAATCCACTTTCAATTAGATTTCTTCTGTTTCATTCAATATGAATTCCAATCTTTAATTTTCCCGTTTTCATAGCTTCTTTGTTTTCTTCAGTGCTCTATTTTATCTCGGTTCTTTTTCGGTCTATCTTGAGTTTTTTATCTTTAATTATTATCATTGTATTTATTACTGTTATAAATATATCAGTATCAAATTATTATTATCTTTATTATCATTATCATCACCATCATCAAATTTCATGAACTGAATCATTACCATCGTGATCTTTATCATAAAGGCTGTCATCATATTAATTAGTTATCATTATCATTATCTATATCATAATCTCGACCCCGTCATCAAGTTCACTGTGATTAGTTTCACCATCACTGCTGTCATTATTATGACCAGTCACTTTATACTCATTGAATTTTTACTTCGACAACTAGCTAATACATTAATAGTATTTAATGACGCGTGATTTGATAAACAAACTCCTTAAATTTTGATTGAATTAAT
>NW_020869190.1:1303247-1308247 GCF_003789085.1 Penaeus vannamei
CTCAGATCCTCTACAATATTTGATGAAGAGTAGAAATATGAGGCTTTTCTCTACGTATTTTTTTCAGAATTTGATGCATTTTTGGTTATTTTCAAGTGTATTTTAAGTGGGCAAAGGAATACTTTTGTATAATATGTATATATGTACACACACACACACACACACACACACACACACACACACACACACACACACACACACACACACACACACACACACACACACACACACACACACACACACACACACACACACACACACACACACACAGTATATATATATATATATATATATATATATATATATATATATATATATATATATATATATATATATATATTTGGACAGGGAACATTCAGATGCTATGAGCGAGAGAGGGGCGTGCCGCTTCCATCATATATGAAAGAGAGAGGGTGGCAATAGTGCAGGTGAATGAAAGGGGTCTTGGCTTGAGGGTTTATTGAGGTATATGTGAAACCCCACGAGAGACCTGTGTCTCCGGGTGTGTCGGCTGTCTGTCGTCGCTCTATCTCTCTCTTTCTGTGTGTGTGTGTGTGTGTGTGTGTGTGTGTGACCCTCTGACAATACGTCCTTTAATACAGCAATTTCCTGCAAGGGCGGGTACTTACTTACGCCGCAGAAGTGTCAAAAGCAAATACTTACATCTGCTGAAGGAGGAGGGCAGCTGCTGGGAACAGAGGTGTACCATTCTACTTTTAGCGTATTGTTTACATCATTCGAACACACATACATTGCTCACCCTCGAGCCATCGTCTGCAACATTTTCAGCTCTGATGGTACATTGAGATACAGGTACTGCTAAGCATCTACAGATGTGATCCGATGATCGTTATGGGCGTTGTGTACCAGAGTATCGGGCGCGGTGGAGGTTTCACAGTGAGGTGCAACATTCATCAGCAAGGAGGTTCATCTTGGCAGGGAGGGTCACACCATCTTCAGAGGCTGAAGTATAAGTGTACTAGGCTAGTGAAAGTACTAAGGATGATAATAACTTAATTGTGAGTAACCTTAATAAGATGACAGAGGAATGAGAGCATAATAAATGCATCTGTCATTAATGATCAAGAAATCCATATCTTTAGATTAGATCGGCAGGTACTTATGCTTTGGACACATAGAGGCAGCTGGACCTGAACTTAATTCTAACCATGCGCGTCTCAAGCGTGACTTGTAAGTGCTATGTGAGTGTAAGTGTAAGAAGATTCTTCGTGCGGTGGGGCGTGGTTCCTTTGAAGTGGATTCTCGGTGCGGCGGGGCGCGATTCTATTGTTTTTACGGCCATGAGCGTGAGAGGTCAGCACGTAGTAGGGCAGAAGTGGGTAGACTTGGGTTAGAAGAGGACTTGATAGTGATGGCTGCGTGTTAAGGAAGAAGAGAAGGCATTTCGACAGGAGGAGTATCTTGGCAACAGGAGCATTGATCGGGGTTGAGAAGTTCTTCCACCGCTAGCCACCAGATATGGACAAGAGAGGATCGCTGTTGTGAAGTTCACCCACCGCTAGCTACCCGATATGAACGAGAGAGGTTGATCGTGCCACTGCCATCAGATGTGAACGAAGGAGGATGGCATTAGTGCAAGTGAATGAAAATGGTCTTGGCTTGAGGGTTTATGTGAAGCGTGAGACCTGTATCTCCTGGTGACGAGGGCAGAGTGGCGATGAATGAGACCCTGTGTGTCATCTGTATTTCTTCTCTCTCTCTCTCTCTTTCTGTCTGTCTGTCTCCCTTTTATGTAGCGATTCCCTGTGAGGGCAGGTGCTTACTTATGCCACACAAGTGTCAAAAGTGAAAGCAGAGTGAAAACCTGCGTTCGTTGAAAGAGGAAGCCAGCTGCCGGAGGACAGAGGTGTGAAACGTAGCACCCGGCCTTTAGCGTATTGTTTACAGATGGCTTTTCTTCTTGGGCGATTAAATTTGAAGATTTTTGCATATTTTGATGCCCTCAGCCTTCAAAGTCCTCTCTTCCACAAAACATTTACCTCATCAAAGACACCTTCAAAATCATGATTTTCATTGAGTTTAGTACAACCGTTAATGACTTTGTACTCAGCTGATGCAAAGAAATAATGTGTATGTAGAATGACTACAATTATCCATAAAGTAAAGTATATGTATATACTTATGTTTACCTGAATATATGTTTTCGGAGGAGTACTCTTAAATCAGAGAATGCCTTGTGTCTCTGGCCACCCGCAGTCAACATCCATTTTGATCAAAATCATTGTTGAAAAACTACTGAGACATATTTCACAAAACTACAGGACACTTCACTTGCTACCACATTATCTTTTTTCATTCATTAAGTAATTGTTCCTTATACTTTTTGTTTAATACAATAGTCGTGTTAGGTATCCTTTTCTTTCTCACTTGGAAATTTTCTTCCTTTTCATTTCCCCCCAAGTACAAAACGCAAAGCCTTTAACACATTCGAGATCTGGCATCATCAATGGAGAAGACTCTAAGAGTGTAGTTCGTTTGAAGGCTGTACATCACTCTGGTAAGCTTCATTCACTAGGTGAACTACCTCTAATTTTGACGTAATACAGACAGCAGTGATATTACCCTTGTAAATCATCATGTATTAGTCTAACTGGTAGCCTGGTTCATTAGAGTAACAAGGCTTCTGAATTACAACTGGAAACTTCTCTCGCTCTCTCTTTAGATATGAAGATATTTTTGAAGAAAGGGTCTTGATATTACTTTTTACACATAAAAAGCGGAGAATAGGATTCATCAACGAAACTTTGTGGAAAAAGAACCGTCAACCAGCCTCGTATTGAATGCCCTTCAGCATTACATTTTTTTTGTTATAAGAGATTTTTAAACCAGTGGCTGTTACTTTCAACACTTATTTTATGTAAGTTAAACATGAAAAATATTTGACATTAATATCCTAACTGAAATGCATTAATGGAATTGGTGTTATGTAGTAACTACAATAATGTTAATAGTTATACCGATTATTATATCTGCCATGAATACATTGTGCTCTTAACTCTGCGAAATGCATATGTGACAGAGCTATTTCTCAAACTATTGTTTCTTTACACAGTACTATACACACACGTGTGTACGTTTGCACACACACACACACACACACACACACACACACACACACACACACACACACACACACACACACACACAGAGAGTGAGTGAGTGAATGAGTGAGTGAGTGAGTGAGTGAGAGAGAGAGTTAGACATATAAACGTGTGTGTCTGCATGTCTATATCTTAGCCATGTCTTTGTCCACATACACGAATACACTCATCATGTTGGCAATCAGTCCTAGCATTTTATGGACCTTTTCATTTATCTAATTTTTTTGGCTAAGGTTCGTGTATATGATTGTGTAAAGGCTTTTTTCCATATCTGCTATTTTTCTACTGCGTCTCCTAATTTGTATTAGTATAGTGAACGAATTAGGCTGTCTCCGACCCAGATATATTGGCCTTTATTGGTGATGAATTCCACTTTCCAAGTATGATTCCACATGAATAAGTTTTCCATGTCATTTTGGATGCATTTGCATGAAACGTCGTCTACGAGAATTATCGTCTTTTATGCTTTTTGCAAACAATTGCGATAACTGCCTGGGTTTATGTTTGACCCTAAGTCATTAACGAAGATAATAAACATAATCGGCGCTAAGACCGACCCGGGAGGTACTCCGCGTTACTCGTCTTCACGTAAAGTGCTTCCCTTTAATTACGGTCCTCATCTGTCTTTCTCGACGGAAGTGTTTCGTCCATTCGAGGAGTTTGCCTTTGAATCTACCTAAGTGTTATAATTTCCATAATAGTCTTCTGCGAAATACCTCATCAAATGCCTTTTTAAAGCTTAAGTATACACAATTCACCCAGTTATCTCTTTCTTGTAATAGAACTCTGCCATAAAAAAGGAGCTTTGATATACATTACCCTCCTTCCCTAAAATCGAATTGCTTATTCTATATCATAGTGTTTTTTCAAGTACTTCAACACACTGTTTCCTAATTATCGTTTCTAACAGTATACAAACTACACTGGTTGACGAAACTGGTTATAATTTAAAGGGTTTTGGTTGTCACCGCTCTTCTGTAACAGTGTAACATTGGCGAATATTAATAGTGAAGGAGTACATTGTTCTATCTCTAATAACACCGGTAAGAAATTTAATCTAATCTCTCTGCATCGATCCTGTACATTTTGTTTGTACGGATATTCTGCAATTCAAAGTATGGGTCCTGAACAAACGCTGACTGGAAAATCTCATTAAGGGTTTCACAATTTTACTCCTTAGTATAAACAATGCTATTGTCTTTAATGACACTAATTTAATATCTACTTACTGTTTATGTAGTTAAAGAAGAGCTTTGATTGATTTGTAGATTTATTGATTATATCCTTTTCAAAGTCTTAAGTTTTTTATGGTCTTGATAAACTCATTTCTGCCTGCCTTATGCCTTTCATATGCTGCCTAAGATCTATGTCTACTGAAACCTTTCCAAAAGCACTTCTTGTGTGTGTGTGTGTGTGTGTGTGTGTGTGTGTGTGTGTGTGTGTGTGTGTGTGTGTGTGTTTATTTGGATGTGTATATATAAATGTGTGTATATGTGCACACACACACAGACACGCATATATATATATATATATATATATATATATATATATATATATATATATATATATATATATATATATATATATATATATATATATATATGTGTGTGTGTGTGTGTGTGTGTGTGTGTATGTATGTATGTATGTATATATATGTATGTATATGTGTATATATATATATATATATATATATATATATATATATATATATATATATATATATATATATAAATATATATGCACACAAACACGCTAATGTCTGTATGTATATGAGTGTGCATTTATATTTATATGGATATAAACATACACAAATGTGTATATGCGAGTGTTCATTTATGTTTAGATGGATATGCATACAAATGTGTATATATGTATATA
>NW_020869190.1:1318247-1320747 GCF_003789085.1 Penaeus vannamei
TACATAGATATACACACATGTATATATGAGTGTATATATGTACATACATATACATAATTATATATATATAATATATATATATACATATACATACATGGATATAGATAGATAGATATATATTGATACACTCATACACACACACACACACACACACACACATATATATATTATATATATATATAATTATATATATATATATATACTATTATATATACATATATATATATATATATATATATATATATGTGGTGTGTGTGTGTGTGTGTGTGTGTGTGTGTGTGTGTGTGTGTGTGTGTGTGTATGTATGTATGTATGAATGTATACATGTAGATAGAAAGATATATACACTCATATATTTAAGTAAATATATATGTATACACACATAAACACACACACATGTATGTATGTATGTGTGTGTGTGTGTGTGTGTGTGTGTGTGTGTGTGTGTGTGTGTGTGTGTGTGTGTGTGTGTGTGTGTGAGAGAGAGAGAGAGAGAGAGGTGGGGGGAGTGTCCGTAACTGAATGCATTAAAATGGCAGTTATGCCTAAAAGACTGTTGATGGTGAAGACAATTTGTTGATATAGATTAAATATTGAATATAATTATTATAACTTGAATTATAAGGATTTATCTAAAACCAGTAAGTTGGAAACGTCTGGATTCATATTCTTGTGCAAATCATGTTGTTTTAACAATATCGAATATTTGCTCAAATCTTAATTGCGCAATAATTACGGTCAATGCCGGGGCTCGAGGGATTCTCTTTAAATATCAATTTTATATTCCAAAGGACCTGAACCATTGACTCTTAATACAAATATTTATTTATGTTTATATTTTTATATTGATACATGATGAATGCAAAATAGTAATAGTTTATATTCGGGTTTTCCTTTTTTTTCTTCCTTTGGTTAAACCGTTACCGGGCACTAATAGAAATACTTCAATTACAGAAAATAAAACTGTAACATATTCTAAGACATCTTAAATTTGTGATACTTTTTTGGAATTTCCCTTCCATGGTAGAAATTCATGGCAGACGAAGTTATCAAAAATAGTAACTTGGTCGAAAGCATAGCAATATTTTTATAATAATAAAATTAATAAACTTACCAGTCTAGTGTATTATTTTTGTCTATTGTAACATTTTTTTATGAACTGGCGTTTTAATTAGTCAAATATAGCTTCCCATTTTTTTTTTTGCCATTTTCCACAAATTTCTTAACATTGTACCAAAAATCCTGATACATACGTTTGTTGCCTATATATTTCATTTACTTACCGACATTCTGAAGAGAATGAGTCGTGGAAATTTGGGTTGGGCGACGCAAAAATCCTTTCTTTTTGACTTCTGAAAGGTTACTGAAACGTGGGATTGCATCAGCCAATCATGAGGCCGCGAATACCGTGATGTCATAGGGCGGGTTGAGGCTATACTCTCGCCAATTGGCTAGAGAGAATTATACCACATTTTTCTAAATTAGATCGTATTAAAAGTAACATAAAAATTACCTTGCCCGGTAAATATTGATGTATTAGGCATGTTGAATATACATACGTGTTGTCATTCATATTGTATTTAATGGTAGCTTTTCTGCATAGGCTGTGCTTCAGAATCTGGGAAAAACTCCTCTGCTCATGGATTCTTCATCTGTCGACGATCAAGGTTTCATTGATTTTTAAAGTTTCTATACATCATACTTAAAAAATACCATTCGACAGAAAAGTAAATGTAGCCAGACTTTATGCCTTTTTTAGTATATTCCTCTTTAAGTATCTTATTTATATTGTGCATACGAAGTTAAAGTTAGCTAAAGAGGATATCTGTCTCATTTAATATTAATTGTTTCCACACATATTTAATAAATAAATCTACATAGGTGACGCAGACCCACTGGACTGTTTCAGAATCCCCCACATCTCAATGATTACCGTCTTATTAGCAAACCGAGGGAAACTTTTGTATTAAATTATATATTGCAAATTCAATATAATATGTAAACGTGATACATAATCCTAAATGATGTAAAAGCATGCGGATATCTGCTGTCGAAATATCAGAAAAACTTCAACGAAATCTTCACCATCCCAGGTTCTCTTCCAAAGCTTTCTTCTGATTCCCTGTAATGCCTCATTTTTGGTTTAGAAATTGGCAATAGGAGAATAAGTTGTGCCAGGGTTGACCTTTCTCTGGAAGTAGCCGAGCGGCACCCTCAAAAGAGCATGCTTTGCGGAGCATCTAAATATCGAACAAAACACGGCAACACACAAGCATGTACTGTATCCCACCCATAAAATACCGCTGCATGTTCTGTTTTACAGGAAATTCTCTCAGTTTTGCGATACATATAAGTGGATGAGGAATGTTATGGATGGTTCAGCACTACCTGCTGGCACTGCTCTTTTAAAACATATTAACAAAGGACATGTCAGACATATCTGCATGTAGTGCGGATCAATAAATCCTAGCCACTATTGAATGGATTAAAAAATAAGGTT
>NW_020869190.1:1328247-1330747 GCF_003789085.1 Penaeus vannamei
TTAAGTTGCAGCTGTGATGTAAGTAGAGGAGCTAACATCAACATATTCTCCATGAACGTCCCAAGAAAGCTGTAGCCAAGTTTAAGAATGGTTCCCATAACAGTGACAAGCATAATCAACCATTGACAAAGATTCCGTGAGGTAGGTTAATGCCCAAAATACCATGCAGCTCCACTTAAACGAGAGTCTATAAGTTGCCACAAGCGAATTTGCGCACCTCCAGGGAACTTGTTGTGCGCCACAGATGTTGACCCCTACGACCTTTTGTCGCAATAAGTTCCTCTGCCAGTCTCATGTTGCAAAAAGGTCGGCCAACCCGGTAGTACGCAGGTAGCCGTAGCAGTAGCATTGTATGAAGTACCGCCCGACGATCTCCTGAGGTAACAAACAAGTCCCTAAATGCCCAGATAATAAAATCACCTTCTACCTTCCTCTAACCAACGCTAACACCCACTCCACTTTCCCACTAAGCCGCCTAAACGGACCCCTAATTAATCATAAACACGGAACAATTACCTTCAATGTATAGCGAACTCTCACCAAAAAGTCCCTAGCCCCTCCCACAGACCACCACACCTCTGCGCGTGTCTTGGCGGTCCACTCTACCACGGATCCCTTTCTGTAACTGCAAACCTACTAATGTACACGACATTGGCTATATTAAGATAATGCACTGCGCGGTTCTGCGAAAATTAACTGACTATAGCTTGGTTCGTTGCGTGCATCAATGGGTACCCTCAGGCGACTGGTTCCTACCACAACAGTTTGTATCTCCTATCTGTACGAAGAACAGAGGCGTCGTTCTTAGAATCCCACCTAGAGTAGCTCGCAGGCCACAGCATCTTTCTGTTGATAAGTTGTCTTGATTGTGAACGGGCAGCACCATCTCAAGTTGAGCAATGACGTGTCGTTTAACGATTGAGCCTAACAGTGGTCCGACGGGTATTGTGTAGTGAGTCCACTTTGCGTGCTAAGATTAAACTTCAGAGTAGGTGGGCTCAGCTCACCACCGAGTACGAACGAGCACGAGTCCTGAATAACCATTGATATACTGGCAACATATTACATATATACATGCATACCGAACAAGTATTCTCTCATATGCATAGGTTCCCCTCATAGTCTACGTGGAGATTACTTATGGTCTGGTCCAAGTGAACTTCTAAACTCAAGTAGGCTTTTTGACTTTCAATAATTATGCTATATTTAACAATCCAGATGCCACCACTAAATAGTGTTCTACAAATAGAATTAATCAAGGGACAGTATATTAAGTAAGCTAATCATCTCAAAGTGCAAAGTCCAAAAGTCTCTACATATATAATAGATATATATATATTAGTATATCATAAGTAAACCTTGAATATATTTGCTCATACCATACCCCCAATAGTGGTTATGTACTTGATCTCAACAATGAACTTATGATACTCACTGGTTATAGCTTTGCCCAGTATTCACAGTCAATATGTGACAATAGTCGTGAGTTGCAAAAAGTGTTTATATGAATGTATTAACAATAAGCTTCATTTGCTCTCTACATCCTAATATCTATATCACGCAGACAAAAGCGAACACACGAGCACCTCTGAGAGCAAAACGACACCACACCACCACCACACACCACCACCAACACATCTACCATCAAAAGCAAACCCATCATTCATATAAGTACCGTGTAACAAGGCTATACTTGCTAATTATATATATACAATAATCCTTATAGTTTGAGTAAATTCCTCCTATAGATTACTTTAACAGTGAATCTCCACAGTATAAGTGATTATCCATGCATGCGCACCGTATCGAACGTGCCTATTCTTCGGGTTACTCATAGTATATAGTAAGTGCTCTATGCGAAGTCAAATGACTGCACAATTGACGCCGAGAATAATTCATCTTGTAACGGGACGCTCGCCATGACTCTCACGAAGGCCAGCTCCATGGAACGTGGTCTATAATTTGTGACGTACTATACAGGAATAGTGTAGAATCGGGTAATCATATTTGCTACCTAGGCACATTCATTATGTGTCACGTATACTCATACAAAGGTGTGGTTCTCATGTTATTTACGTATAACCGCACGTAAATTGATGGTGGGCTCTATTAATACAGACATAACCCATGCCTTAGGTATATACCTATATTTATAATCATGTATAACAGTAATATTCAGTGATGTATCGCGTGCGAATACTCACGGGTCCCCATTATCCCCTTTACCAGAAAAAAGGTGAATACCTACAATCACTACCTTACAACATGAGTCTAAAGTAGTATATCAGATATATATATAATATATGATATATATATAGTATAGTAGTATTATATACGGTAACCGGTTACCTAGTGAGGAAACTTACTCATAGATTTAGGCAGCCATAGGCAACTAAGCATTGATTATCGTGTACTGTATTATTACTCAAGGCTATTATTAAAATGTAAAATATAAAAAGTTCTCGCCGATTCCACTTTTTTATCTTCCCCTAGAATTACG
>NW_020869190.1:1334870-1337370 GCF_003789085.1 Penaeus vannamei
CACGGGCCCTCGCTGCGAAGCCCTCCGCGCCGGCCTGTGCTGGCTGGAGCCTCCGGAAGTGACCAACGCCGTCGTGGCGTACAAGTAAGTGATCGTGGAAGGGCCTGTGCGCGGCGCGAGAGAGTGGAATCTTGAGACACGATCGGAGCCAGGGAGGCCCGCATCCTCCCGGTCAGGGAAGCACTGCAACGCCCGCCTTCACTCCCTGCAGCTGGAGCATGGCCGTGATTGCGTGTCGGCCGGGGTGGCGACTGAGCGACAACGCCTCGGCTGCCCTGCTCTCGTGCGTGGCCGGGGAATGGACGGCGAGGCCGGACGAGGATCGGCCCGCTTGCCAGCCCGAGTGCGCCCTCCCTTGTGCCAACGGAGGCGTCTGCGTATCCCCCGACATCTGCGTCTGCCCTGAAGGTTTCACCGGAGACTTCTGCGAGGAGGCCGTCTGCGAACCCCCCTCGCCGGTGCCGTTCGCCTTCGCGCAGTACTCCGCGGCGCCCGAGCGGAAAGGAGAGATGCAAATAGGTTTATTTTATGAAAATTCTGTGTGACGGTTGTTCCTGTGATTTGACACTCGACCCCCCCCTTTTTTTTAGGAACTGATTTAGATTATTTAACTGACAAGTGCCTATTCCTTGGTCACGGTAAGTTCTGACCCTCCAGATCACAATGTTCTTGTACAGTCCAAAACAGAATCGTTTTTCCATATCCAACACAAAGATTATAGCAATAGATATTTCCATCCAATCTTTTAAAAATATAATTTTATAACACCTGATTTGCTTTTCGCTCAATGATCCCAAAAAAGCAAAGGAATACATTATAAAACCGAATGTGTTTTTAGTTAATTTCAACGTGATGAGTAAAGCAAGAAATGCGAAAGGCTGTTGTCAAAACTAGATGAAAATAGTGTTTAGTCATCACTTAGCATATATGAATTACAAATATGATCAGTTCGACTTGTGAATAATGACAGAGATATAGGTCGATAAATAGATAAATTAATAAATTACAAGGATATTTCCCTCCCTCATGTTATTTCATCTGAAAAGATCCATCAGCTTCCTAGTTTATTTGTCCTCTTCCTTCGTTTCCATCGTGTCGGGTAATCATCGTAATCTCCTCCTCTCTCCCTTCGCAGCTCTGAAGGAGAAGCCTACATCTCCTGCTACCCTGGCTACGTCATGTGCTCCGGCCTCGGCATGATGAGAATCGAGTGCAACAATTCCGTCTGGCTGACGAAGGAAGCGACCCCCAAGAGGGCCTCCGAGATCACCTGCTCCCCCTACTGTCGCTTCTTCTGCGAGAACGGTGGCTCGTGCGTGGCGCCGGGGGAGTGCCAGTGCCAGGAAGGCTTTGCGGGAGAGAGGTGCGAGACCCGCGTGTCATGGATCGCCCGACGTCGGTGGCGAAGTGGACGTCAGCCTTACGTGAGTTCGCGTTGGAGGGGAAGGGGGAAGGGAAGAAGGAGGAGGAGGGAGGCAGGGGTAGAAAAAGGGAAGGAGAGGGGGAAAGAGAGAGAAATGGGGGAGTTGGGGAAGGGGAAGGAGGAGAAAGAAATAGAGGGAAAGGAATGAGAAAGAGACAGACAGACACCAGAAAAAGCAGCGTATAAAAAGACTATTAGACATGAAAGTTTCCACATCCCTCTGTTCTCCATGTCATTTCGTCCTCTCCCTCCCGCAGCAAAAACTCCCTCTCGGCCTTGGTTGAATGCCCGGCCAACTACCGCCTTGACACGGGCAGCACCTCCATGAATTTCAAGTGCGTCGACGGGGAGTGGCGCCCTTTGGACATCCTCATGCAGGTGGGGAAGGGCCTGATCTGCAGACCTGAGTGCCCCAAAGGATGTCTCAATGGGGGATACTGCGTGGCGCCGAGTACCTGCCTTTGTCCCGAAAGATTTATCGGAACCAACTGCGGCAAAGGTGAGTATACGGAAGGGATGTGACAAATAGATGGCCTAATAGATAGATAGATAGATAGGTGAGAGAGAGTTAAAAAAGGAGAAAGTGGAGACAGTTAGCAACCCAAGTGTCATAAATGCAGTAATCATGTATAGTAATTCTAGTTTGATTTAGTTTAGTTTAGTATGAGTAAAAATAACGGATTATGTACATCCTTACACATGGATGGTCTTTCTCCTTTCCTCTCTTTTGCCTTCCTATTCCCCATTCCTCTTACTTCCTTGCATCGCCATTCCCCTCGCTCCCCTTCTCTGCTCTGCCTTCTACCCCTTTCTTGGAACTTCCCTTTCCCTGGTCTGTCTCCCCTCCTTCCCACTCTCCCTCCTTTCCATTCCTCGTCCGTTCCTTTCTTCCTTACTTCTCGCCCCCCCCCCCCCCCGCCCTCTTGCTGCGTCCACAGGCTACACCCTGACGGTGAGAGGCGTCCCGTGCCGCTTCCCCTTCATGTACAAACGGCTGTGGCGTCACGGCTGCACGGGGGAGGACAACCCGAAGCCCTGGTGTGCCACCGCGGTCGACCCCGGCGGAAGGATCGCCAG
>NW_020869190.1:1339870-1349870 GCF_003789085.1 Penaeus vannamei
TCCAGGGTGTAGCCATAGCTGTCTCCGGTAGGTTCCAGCCATCGGTGGTAGGGGTCACTCCAGTCGATGAGCATATAATGGTAATGAGACTGAAGCGGTCTTATTGCTGTGTACGCTCCTACCGATGTTTGTAAACTTGACGTGAAAGAGATGTTCTACGCCAAACTTGCATCTGTTGCATTGCATTGTGACAGTTGTCCCCGGCGAGATAATTGTATTGTACTGGGTGACTTCAATACGGTACCTGGCTGCGATCGAGCTGGCTATGAGATGTCAGTCGGTCCTCATGGTTCGGGAGTTGATACCGGCAGCGAAAATTCCCTCCTTTTCCGGGATTTTGCTAGATCCCAGAAGTTGAGGATTTCTGGCTCCTGGTACTAGCGCCCAGACCCACTTCATTGGACATGGTACTGCGATGCGGGTAATGCAACCAAGGAGATCGACCACATTCTCGTTAGCACTCGTTGGAGGATCCTCCAGAACTGTAGGGTGTATTGGAGTGCTGAGTTCTGTGGTACTGACCATAGATTGGTTGTGGTTACCCTCCGGGTACATTTCAAAATTCCCCAGCGGCCTAATGACCACCCTAGGGTGTTTCATCTGGACAGGCTGAAGGAGAGGGAGTGTGCTCAGAGGTTTGCTGAGACAATCTCTGATCGATTCACAGTGCTTGACAATCTGATGGACCCTGTACTTCTGTGGGACACCTTCAAGCGTGAAACGCTTGATGCAGCCCAAGAATCAATTGGAGAATGCCCGAGAGCAAGACAGAATTCAATCTCTCAGGAGACACTGGATGCCACTGATGTTTGCCATGTGGCTAGTCTGGCAGGGGATCGGGATTTGCACCGTTCTCAGGTGCGCAGAACTCGGTCTCTGTTAAGAAGGGACAAGGAACAGTTTATTAGGAATCCTGCTGAGGAGGTCGAAGGCCATTTCTTAGTAAATGCCCTTGTCCTGCATAACAATCCCTGAGAAAACTGAACTCCAAGCCCTCTTCACAGGTGACTGCAGTTCGCTCAGTAGGTGGCCAGATCGTCTCAGATCCTGTTGCGGTGCGGGAGTGTTAGGCTGAGTACTTTGAGCAGTTGTATCAGGTGGGTGGGTGCTTCATGCGCAGGGTGGTGTGAAGCGATGGAGTGGTAGTCTAGTTAGTGGTAAGAGCTGTTGCATGCCTACTCGCTTGCAGCTGCCACCGCTGGCTAGCCTCGTGCGAAAAAGGGAGCAGCTCTGCATAAGCCTCCCCCTGCCAGTGCATAGCCTCTCCATCATCGAGACTCCCTGCAGTGCCTCCTCGTGGCCGCCCATGGAAACTGGGTACCTTGCGGTTCCAGGCTAAACTGAGGGGGATCTCGGAGCAGCAGGAGGCCCCAGAGGTCCAGGGCCATGGACCCACCGGCGTGTGGACACGCCCTGGCCCTGTACCAACTCCTGCCCCCTAGCCCCCTGGGTTAATGGGAGGCTCGGGGAGGGTGGGCCTTGCCAGTCCTCCTCCCCCCAGATATAAACCAATCGCAGTGCAAACTATAAATGGGAGGCTGGGAGGAGGGGGAAAGCCCCTCCCACCCAGCTAGTGAGGCGGACTGTGGGCCCTGCTGGGAGGGCGACTGCTGGAGCGCAGGCTGGGAACGGGAACTACCCGTCTCGCCTGCGCTCTGGTGGCCGCCAGCCCAGAGTGAAGCTTGTGGGGGGAAAGCCCTCGGGAACCCCACAGGTGGATGATGGGCACGCAGCCCGCCACCCCCCTTTTATATGGGGCAGCGTCGGTGGGGTGGCAGAGGTGGCATCCACCCGGAGCGACTGCCAGAGGCTGAACCTCAGGCGGGAAGTTAGGGTGGGGCTTGGAACGTCCGTTCTTTGCGTCAGGATGATCGGTTGCCTCTACTGTCGAGGGAACTGGGGAGGCTGAGAGTTGAGGTGGCTGCTCTCTCGGAGGTGAGGAGGCCTGGCAGCGGCATGACCTGTGTAGGTGGCTACACCTACTACTGGTCGGGCCGCAGCGATGGCCACCACCTCCAGGAGTAGCCATTGCCGTCTCCAGCAGACTCCAGCCCTCGGTAGTAGAGGTTACTCCTGTTGATGAGCGTATAAATGGTATTGAGATTGAAGCTTTCTTTTTGGCTTCATGTCTCTTATTGCTGTGTACGCTCCTACCGATGTTTGTAAACTTGACGTGAAAGAGATGTTC
The DNA here is from genome assembly GCF_003789085.1 of Penaeus vannamei. Lineage (NCBI taxonomy): Eukaryota > Metazoa > Arthropoda > Malacostraca > Decapoda > Penaeidae > Penaeus > Penaeus vannamei. Next base: position 1,342,059 of record NW_020869190.1, read on the forward strand.
TACGCCAAACTTACATCTGTGGCAGACAGATGTCCTCGACGAGATATTCGCATTGTTCTGGGTGACTTCAATGCGGTATCTGGCTGTGATCGAGCTGGCTATGAGATGTCTGTCGGTCCCCATGGTTCAGGAGCTGATGCCGGTAGCGAGAATAGCCTCCTTTTCCGGGACTTTGCAAGATCCCAGAAATTGAGGATTTCTGGCTCCTGGGTACCAGCGCCCAGACCCACATCGCTGGACATGGTACAGTGATGCGGGTAACGCAGCCAAGGAGATCGACCACATACTTGTTAGCACTCGTTGGAGATCCTTCAGAATTGCAGGGTGTTCAGGAGTGCTGAGTTCTGTGGTACTGACCATAGATTGGTTGTGGCTACCCTCCGGGTCCACTTCAAAACCCCCCACGGTCAAATGATCACCCTAGGGTGTTTCATTTGGACAGGCTGAGGGAGGGGAGTGTGCCCGCAGGTTTGCTGAGGCAATCTCTGATCGTTTCGCAGTGCTTGGCAGTCTGACAGACCCTGTTCTTCTGTGGCGATACCTTTAAGCGTGAAACGCTTGATACAGCTCAAGATACGATTGGTGTACGCCCGAGAGCAGTACAGAATTCCATCTCGCGGGAGACACTGGAAGCCACTGATGCATGTCGTGCGGCTCGTCGGACAGGGATTGGGAATTGCACCGTTCTCATGTGCGCAGAACTCCGGTCCCTGTTAAGAAGGGTCAAGGAACAGTTTATTAGGAGTCTTGCAGAGGAGGTAGAAGGCCATTTCTTAGTAAATGACCTTCGTCCTGCATACCAAGCCCTGAGAAAGCTGAACTCCAAGCCCTCTTCACAGGTGACAGCAGTTCGCTCAGTAAAGTGGTCAGATCGTTTCAGATCCTGTTGCGGTGCGGGGACGTTGGGCTGAGTATTTTGAGCAGCTGTACCAGGTTGACCCACCAACATTTAACTTGGATGCGGGTAGTGTCGAGATCCCGCTGCCGAATCCACCTATCAGTGAGGACCCTCCCTCCCTAACTGAAGTTAGGGGGCGATTTCCAAGCTGAAGAGTGGTAAAGCAGCTGGTATCTGCGGCATACCAGCTGAACTGTTAAAGGCTGGTGTGAACCTTATGGCACGGGGTTACATGCTGTCCTGGCTGCCATCTGGCAGTCCGGTTCCATTCCTCCTGACCTGTTGAGGGGTGTGGTCATCCCTCTCTGGAAGGGGAAGGGGGACCGTTGTGACTGCAGCAATCACCGAGGCATCACACTGCTCAGTGTACCAGGCAAGGTTCTTGCCCACATCCTTCTGAGACGTATCAGAGACCATCTACTGAGGCACCAGAGACTGGAGCAATCCGGATTCACTCCTGGTAAGTCCACAATAGACCGTATCCTCGCGCTTCGAGTCATTGTAGAGCGCCGTCGTGAGTTCGGGCGTGGGCTGCTTGCAGCCTACATCGACCTCAAGAAGGCGTTCGATACGGTGCATCGGGAGTCACTTTGGGAGATCCTGAGGCTGAGAGGAATACCAACAAGGATTATTGGACTAATAGCAAGCCTGTATACTGGTACTGAAAGTGCTGTAAAGTGTGGTGGGGGCCTGACGAGCTTCTTTCCTGTTAGTTCAGGAGTGAGGCAAGGCTGTGTCCTTGCACCAACTCTTTTCAACACTTGCATGGACTGGATACTGGGCAGAGCTACTGTTCAAAGTCATTGTGGGGCAACGCTGGGCAATATCAAGGTTACAGACCTTGACTTTGCTGATGACGTTGCCATTCTATCTGAGTCTTTGGAAACCCTAGTGGCGGCTCTCGATGCATTTAGCAATGAAGCGAAGCCCCTGGGTCTAGAGGTCTCCTGGACCAAGACCAAGGTCCAGGAATTTGGGGACTTGTTAGGAGAACCTGTTCAGTCGGTACGTGCTTGCGGCGAGGACATTGAAGTCACAGAGAGCTTTACATACCTTGGTAGTGTAGTTCATAACTCTGGGCTGTCAGACCATGAAGTCAGCAGACGGATTGGCCTGGCAGCAGGGGTCATGAACTCTCTCAACAAGAGTATTTGGAGATGTCGGTACCTGTGCAGAAGGACCAAGCTACGGGTTTTCAAGGCCCTGATAATGCCAGTTTTGCTATACGGTAGCGAAACCTGGACATTGTCCTGTGCCTTGGAGGCTCGTCTTGAAGCCTTTTGTAATAGGTCCTTGCGCCAGATCATGGGGTACTGTTGGCGGGACCATGTGTCCAACCAACGGTTGCACCGTGAGACTGGCACAAGCCCTGTTATCTGCACAATCCGTGATCGCCAACTCAGGCTATACGGCCACCTGGCTCGCTTTCCTCAGGATGATCCTGCCATCAGGTCGTCTCTATTCGAGACCACCCTGGATGGAGGAGGCCTGTGGGACGACCGAGGAAGTCATGGCTTGGGCAGATCGACCAAACCTGCCGTGAAGAACTAGAGATGGGCGAGTCCCTGCCTGGCGTCTAGCCATGAGGGATCCTCGTAGGTGGAAGCGAAGGGTGGATGCGGCTATGCGCCCCCGTCGGCGTCAGCCCCCATGATGATGATGATGATGTATCAGGTTGACCCTTCAACAGTTAACTTGGATATGGGTAGTGCCGTGATTCTGCTGCCGGCCCCACCCATTAGCGAGGAGGGTCCTCCCTAGGCGATCTCCAAGCTGAAGAGTGGCAAAGCAGCGGGTATTTGCAGCATCCCAGCTGAACTGTTAAAGGCTGGTGGTGAACCTATGGCACGGGGATTGCATGCTGTCCTGGCTGCCATTTGGCAGTCCGGTACCGTTCCCTCTGACTTGTTGAGGGGTGTGGTCCCCCTTCCCCTCTCTGGAAGGGGAAGGGGGACCGATGGGATTGCAGCAATCACCGCGGCATCACACTGCTCAGTGTACCAGGCAAGGTTCTTGCCCGCATCCTTCTGAGGCGTATTAGGGACTATTTACTAAGGCATCAGAGGCCAGAGCAAGCTGGATTCACTCCTGGTAAGTCAACAATAGACTGTATCTTTGCGCTTCGAGTCATTATAGAGCGCCGTCGTGAGTTCGGGCATGGGCTGCTTGCAGCCTACATTGACTTCAAGAAGGCGTTCGATACAGTGCAATGGGAATCATTCTGGGAGATCCTGAGACTGAGAGGAATTCCAACAAGGATTATTGAACTAATAGCAAACCTATATACTGGTACTGAAAGTGCTGTAAAGTGTGGTGGGGGCCTGTCGAGCTTCTTTCCTGTCAATTCAGGAGTGAGGCAAGGCTGTGTTCTTGCACCAACTCTTTTCAACACTTGCATGGACTGGATACTAGACAGAGCTACTGTTCAAAGTCATTGTGGAGCAACACTGGGTAATATTAAGGTTACAGACCTTGACTTTGCCAATGATGTTGCGATTCTATCTGAGTCTTTGGAAACCCTAGTGGTGGCCCATGATGCATTTAGTAATGAAGCGAAGCCCTTGGGTCTAGAGGTCTCCTGGACTAAGACCAAGATCCAGGACTTTGGGGACTTGCTAGGAGAACCTGTTCAGTCGGTACGCGCTTGGGGCGAGGACATTGAAGTCACAGAGAGCTTTACATACCTTGGTAGTGCAGTTCATAACTCTGGGCTGTCAGACCAGGAAGTCAGCAGACGGATTGGCCTGGCAGCAGGGGTCATGAACTCTCTCGACAAGAGTATTTGGAGATGCTGGTACCTGTGCAGAAGGACCAAGTTACGGGTTTTTAGGGCCCTGGTAATGCCAGTTTTGCTCTACGGTAGTGAAACCTGGACATTATCCAGTGCACTGGAGTCTCGTCTTGATGCCTTTTGTAATAGGTCCTTGCGCCGGATCATGGGGTACTGTTGGCGGGACCATGTGTCTAACCAACGGCTGCACCGTGAGACTGGCACAGGACCTGTTACTTGCACAATCTGGGATCGCCAACTCAGGCTATATGGCCACCTGGCTCGCTTTCCACAGGCTGATCCTGCCCATCAGGTTGTCTCTGTAAGAGACAACCCTGGGTGGAGGAGGCCTGTGGAACGACCTAGGAGGTCGTGGCTTGGGCAGATCGATCAAACCTGTCGGGAAGAGCTCGAGATAGGCCGGGCCCCTGCCTGGCGACTTGCCATGAGGGATCCCAAAAGGTGGAAGCAGAAGGTGGACGCGGCTATGCGCCACTGTCGGCGTTAACTCCGGGTGATGATGATGATATCTTTCTCTTTCTCTCTCTCTCTCTCTCTCTCTCTCTCTCTCTCTCTCTCTCTCTCTCTCTCTCTCTCTCTCTCTCTATCTATCTCTCTATCTATCTATCTATCTATCTCTATCTCTCTCTCGTATTGTTTGAGATTATTTAGTTATCATTTCCATTCAATTATAAAGGGAGAAAAAAATAGATAAACACTCCTTGTACTAGCGTTGATATAGAATTTGATACTGAATATTCGCTCCCATCTGCATGCCCTTTTTCCCATTTCTATTCTCATTATCATTTTCCTTCCCTTTCTGCGTGCAAAACAACGTACAATCCCACTAAATATTCTTTGTTGCGTATCTAACGTGTCCTCTCTCATCCCCCTATCATTCCAGGCTACAAGCGAGCCATAGTAACGAAGAATGGACACCAGTGCCAATTTCCCTTAGTGTGGAAAGGATAGCTGTATTACAGGTGTTTCCCCTCCAGCGAAGGTAATTGGTGCGCTGTTGCCACGTCTGCAGATGGCCGAGTGCTGGAAGAGGACAATTGCATTGAGAACTTAACAACGCGTCAGTATCGAATTTTATTTGTATTCATCTTTAAGCAGGTTGTTGTTTATCTGTATGTAATTCTAAATATATTTTTGACATTTATGAGCAAAGAATACGAACATATATAGAAATATGAGCAGATATTTTTTTTCAATGATCCAAAACTTGTCTAGCATTAGATACTCGCCGACTAATAATCACAGAATATACAAAAAAAAATACTGTTTACATAGACGTGATTAAAAACAGGCAAAACTTGTCAAGAAAGGAGATCCATGGTATAAATTCATTCATGATATTGGTAAGCTCATAAAACATGTAGTTTTTGATAAATGTTCGTATAGAATAAGCTCGAATTTATTTTTCATATTACACATATGTTTCAAATGAACTAGCTTTTTTGTATTGTGAAACAAGTTTGTATGAAATATGATATGTCTTTAAAATAACTACTTATAGAATATATCAAATAACCACATTTGCAATTTCTTATAATACCAGCTCGGTGTAAAATCTCATCTGTTATCTTCGCAATGTAAGCTCGTTTTTTTTTTTTTTTTTTTTTTTAATATCAGCTCTTAGTTTCCATAATATAAACTTGTCTAAAAAAAAGTCATTAAAGGAATATATCTCAACGGAAGGAGAAGTCACGCAGGATATCACCCATTCGGGCAAAGATGGTGCCGATAGATGTGTTTTTTTTTAACTCGCTCTGTTTGTCTGTCTGTCTATTTTCTCCACTATGTCTCTCTATCTAACTATCTATTTACCCCCCCCCCCTCTCTCTCTCTCTCTCTCTCTCTCTCTCTCTCTCTCTCTCTCTCTCTCTCTCTCTCTCTCTCTCTCTCTCTCTCTCTCTCTCTCTCTCTCTCTCTCTTCACTCTCTTCTCTCTCTCTCTCTCTCTCTCTCTCTCTCTCTCTCTCTCTCTCTCTCTTCTCTCTCTCTCTCTCTCTCTCTCTCTCTCTCTCTCTCTCTCTCTCTCTCTTCTCTCTTCTCTCTCTCTCTCTCCCTCCCTCCTTCTCTCTCTCCCTCCCCTCATTCTCTCCTCCTCCCTCCTTCTCTCTCCCTCCCTCCTTCTCCCTCTCCTCCTCCTTCTCTCTCTCCCTCCCTCTTCTCTCTCTCCGTCCGTCCTTCCCACTATCCCTCCCTCCTTCCCACTATCCTCCCTCTCTCCTTCTCTCCTCCATCCATCCTCTCTCCTCCCTCCCTCCGTCTCTCTCTCTCCCCTCCTTCTCTCTCTCCCTCCTCCTTCTCCCCTCCCTCCTCCTCCCTCCCTCCCTCTTTCCTTTCTCTCCCTCCCTCCCTTCTTCTCTCCCTCCCTCCTCCCTCCTTCCTCTCCCTCCCTCCCTCCTCTTTCTCTCCCTCCCTTCTTCTCTCCCTCCCTCCCTCTCCTCCCTCTTTCTCCCTCCCTCCCCCTCACAGTTGAATTATGGTTTCATATTACAGTTTATTTGGTTGCATATCCTTATCTTCATGTTCGTCACGTGAGGTAGACTAATCACATAGTTCTTTGTATTCTGCATGCTATGTGGTATGCATGGCTGTTTGGTTTGGTTTAGTACTTTTTCTTTCTTTCTGGTGTATTTGATACATGGTCATGATATTATATTTCTTTGGAAATTTAGGATTTAGATTGAGAATACAATTGTTATGTGGTCACATTATTGTCTTTGGAAATTCAGGGTTTAACTTAATGATAATGATAATATATTTGATACATTGTCGCGATATTTTATTAATTTCAAAACTTAGAACTTGACAATAACATTTGATATATGATATTGTATTGTAGTGGGAATTTATGATTAAACAAGATAGTACATGCGATACATAGTCATGATATTGTGTTTACTTGGAAATTTAGGATTTAAGTGAATAACTTCGAAATTGATTGAAAGGGACAAATATACCACCATATATTTTCGTTGTGCTTGCCTTTGTTGATATATTTGTTGTTACGTTGGATTTTTTTCGTACTTGCCATTGTTGGCGAATTTGTCTTTCTACTTGGTTTTGTTTGTTGTACTTACCCTGATTTTTATCGTACATGCCATTGATGCTTTTTTTTTGTCTCTGTACTTGTTTTTGTTGTTGTTTGTACTTAATATGACCATTCCACATCCTTGGCATTGCTGTTGTTTTTGCCTTTGTCCTTGCTGTTGTTTTTGTTTTTAAACTTGTATTGTTTTTTTGCCTTTGTACTTTTGTTGTTGTTGTTTTTTGTTGTCCGTTTGTTGTTTTTGTCTTTGTCTTTGTATATGGCTGTTTTGTGTAAGACGTTCCTTCGCGAGACACCCACCACTACGCTCCTGCAGACAAGGAAGACGGCATCTTGCCTGCCCTGGCGAAGCGGGGAATCCCCTGCGTATTCCCTTTTCGCCACAATGGCCGCCTCCACCACTCCTGCGTGTCCGGGCAAGAAGGAAAAGATGGGGCATGGTGTGCCACCGCCATCGACGCCAGCGGCAGGGTTGTGGCCAGGGAATCGTGCCCGAAGAAATGGGGTGAGTCAAAGGGCACAAGTGATGAAGGGAGGTCGGCTGTATTCGTGTGAGTGAGTGGGCAGGTTGTGTGTGTATGTGTGGGCAGGTTGTGTGTGTATGTGTGGGCAGGTTGTGTGTGTATGTGTGGGCAGGTTGTATGTGTGTGTGTGTGTGTGTGGTTTGTGTGCATGTTTGGGTGCGTGTGTGTAGGTATGACCCCCGTGCCCATAAGAAACTTAAAGTAGTCCTCATGTTAGTCGTCTCCCCCGCCACCGCACAGCCTACGGCAGCCTAGGACCCATCACGAGCGAAGTCAGGACCCTCTACGGAATGCTGTGTATCTTCCCCTTCACTCTCGAGGGCCAAGTCTACTACGGCTGCTTCATGAGGCACTCCGGCGATGCAGTGTGTGCCACAATGGTCGACGAGATAAACCAGGTCGTCGCTCTAGGAATCTGCCCGAAGAATGGGGTATGGCGCCCTCTCAGTAAGAGGATGCGCAACGTGTTTTTCTTTTGTCTGTCTCAAAACTATAGATATTATTGTTATTAATAGGATATATGTATTTATTATGATAATTTACATTTATTAACAGGA
>NW_020869190.1:1352370-1354528 GCF_003789085.1 Penaeus vannamei
ACCTATTTAGTTAGTGTTCTTCACTAGTGAACATACTTTGGATTAGTCTATACACAGTCCATGTAAAAATGATAATAATATTGAATAAATAAATAAGTAAATAACCAAATTCAGATTTTAATTACCCCTTTTCTCTTCCATTTCTTCCCCTTTTCTCTCCCGCCCATCCCCCTGCCCCTTCCTTTGGCTTTCCTTCGTTCGCTCCTTTTCCCACTTTTTCTTCTCTTTCTCATAATTTATTTCTACTTCCCCTGTCTCTCCTTTTGCCCCGCCCCTTCCTCGTCCCGCCCTTTCCCCTGCTTCCCTCCTTGTCCCCCGCTCCTTCCCTTCCCCCTACCTCCCTCTTCCCGCCCCTCCCCCTAGACGTGACAGAACACGAATCCCCCGAATGGAGAGGCGCAGACGTACTCTCTCCGGAGTTGCGAACTCTACTGAGGAGCAACGTGCCCGCAAGTTCAGCGTCCTTTCCAAGGGGACTTTGGCGGGCAGTAAGAAAAAGAAATATGGTTGCTCTGTTTGTCTTTTTCGTCTTCCTTTTTACCCATTATTTGATTTTTTTTTTTTTTTTTTGAGAGTTTGTAACAGATATGCTGAGGGTGAATTTTATTAATTTATTATAATTATTGTTTTTTAATACAGCAGGAAGCTTTAAATCGTACTGAATATAGCAGGCAAAACGCCGATATATATACACATATGACGGGTATCCAAATAAATTTCTATAGTTATTACGCATACGTATGTCGTCAGTTCTCACGTATCTTACTTTCCTGGATTCATCCATTACTCTCAAGTAATATGAGTGTTCTCCCTGCCTCGCCAGTGACGTCATCAGTTATAAGAACGGTGAACGGGAGGATATGCGTGTTCCCGTTTGTGTGGCGCGGGCAGCAGTACTGGTCTCGCACAAACGCTGAGTTTATGAAGGAATGGTGTGCCACAGAGGTCGGCCATTTTGGTACACCCACAGCCATTGGTATCTGCCAGACAGAATCAGGTATGTTGTATGTTTTTATTTATTCTTCGTGATTATTTTCTCTTATTTTGCACTTTATTGAATCAATCTTTCTTTCTTTCTTTCTGTCTTTGTTTCTCTTCTTTCTCTTCTCTCCCCTCTGTGTGTGTGTGTGTCTCTCTCTCTCTCCCTGTGTGTGTGTATGTTGTGTGTTTCTCTCCTCTTTCTGCCTGTGTGTCCTTCTCTCTCTCTCTCTCTCTCTCTCTCCTCTCTCTCTCTCTCTCTCTCTCTCTCTCTCTCTCTCTCTCTCTCTCTCTCTCTCTATCTCTCTCTCTCTCTCTCTCTCTCTCTCTCTCTCTCTCTCTCTCTCTCTCTCTCTCTCTTCCTGTAAGATTATGGAACCTATATGGATACTGGTGGGCAGAAGTGATACTCTCAGTATGGCTTCACATTTATTATTAAAATTTAACACACGATTAGAAATGAACACGATACGACTGGTCAGTGCTGGTGAAGCACACGGTCAGCAAACCCCCAGCGAGGGTGCAGCCTCGTGGAGTGGTCCAGTCAGCAGGCGGGAAGTGTGTGTGAATGAGTGAGACAGGTGAGTGAGGTCAGCTTGGGTCATCCTTATATCTGACCAGCGGCCGCAAGCGGGACGTGTGCAGAAGGCATGGCCCACCCGTCACACGGTATTCACGTGGTATGCTGTATTTAGGCACCACGTGGTATGCTATATTGTTCGGCCACCTACTCACGCCTCGCCCTCGAGGCGTCATTTAATTTGCTTCAAGAAACACCCATCATCGGACCTGATCTGCTGGTCATCTTGTTTTCGCGTTCTTGTTTTTGGTCGTCCTCATGTTGCTCTTCCTTGTCAGCCTCTTATTCTTGGTCCTTGGTGAATCTATCCGTCCTCGAAGATTTCACCTAGGTCCTCCTCGACTTTGGGTCATCCAGGGTTCCTCGGGGGTGTATTCGTCCATACGTCTTTGCAGATCTCGTCCTGGCCCTTCTCGGCTTTGATTCATACAGACATGACTGGGTTTATTGGGTTTATTGGCATCTGGGCAAAGACGGCTTTTCCGGCATCTGAGGGTGGCTTATTCCTGCACTGTTGAGCTCCTGGAGTATGACTGATCTACGGGCGTCCAGGCAGGCAGCACTCTTCTATAGCATCCAGGCAGCACAATCACATACTAC
>NW_020869190.1:1354628-1381508 GCF_003789085.1 Penaeus vannamei
CTGTTTTTCCCCTTCAATGCAAACAAAATTGTTTTTTTTTTTTAAATTAAATGTAGATTTAATATTGTTTTTGGGTGAAAATATCGATTGGCCAAGGAAAATTTGTTTTTATTTTTTGGTAATTGGAAAATAGCCTAGTATTTTTTGAGAAGCTTGTTTTTCCATTGACACGTGTTTAGTCTACCTTTGCCCCTACAGTTTGTTCAACATATTTGTATTGTACGGACTGTAAAACAATGATTACTCGTGATACTTTGAGATTTTTTCTGTCAAAAAAAAGCGTTGCCAAAAAGACCGGAATACCAGTTTGGTAGTTAGCTGTTGTTTATACAGCGAATAAGGCCTATATTTGTGTGTCTCAGTGTTTATACAGCGAATAAGGCCTATATTTGTGTGTATCAGTACGCATAGAGTCCATTTCTGTGTGACACAGTCCAAGGCTCGGCCGTGTAGGTCTCCCCGAGGCAAGAGCAAAGTAAAGTAACATGAAATGAAATGGATTGGATTTGATTTGTTTTGTTTTGTGTTGTTTTTTGATTTGACTCTGTCTTTTTAATTTTGTTTGTTGTTGTTTTGTGTTTTTGGTTGTGGGTCCCCCTCCCCCCCCCTGTTGTTGTTATTGGTGTTGGTGTATGTTTCTTGTTCCTTGGATGTTTTTTGTTGTTTTTCGTGTGTGTGTACATGTAACTGTGTTTGTTTCTTTGTCTGTCTTTGTGCGGTCGTGTAATCAATCCTACAGACTGATAGCTGGTTATTTGGTAAGTGACAGACTGACTACATTTTTGTTGTGTTTGTTGTTTGGTCCTTGTGTATGATTATGCTGTGGTGTGGTCTGCTCTGCTGTGTTCATGCTTGATACAAGTAGTTGTTTTTTTTGTCTTTGTCTTTGGTTTGTGTTTGAGATGTGTATTGACTTTGAATATGCTTGTTAATGTGATTGATTATATGATTGAGTGTGAATGAATGTTTTGAATGTGTTTGTTTGTGACATAGCTCTGATATTCTTTCAATTATATTCCATAAACGTTTATGACTGAAAGACTCACAATACTTGAGTTATTCATAATTTGTTGGTTGCTTGCTTTGTGACTTCGTTCATGCATATACATATAACTAACGAACATACTAGTAATTTAAAGCAAACAAACATGTGCATCCCCAATATGATGCTCACTTCATCTGCAACATTGACGCTACTATTGATTCTTCAATATTGTAAGTCAAGCTATCCTTGTAGTTAGTTAGTATTAACACAAATCCACCACCCCTCGTACACAAAAAACTATATAACGCTCAATAAATGTATACAAACAACCAATCTATATATCGAGTCGAGTCGTGTCAGGCAAAAATTATTGATATGACTTGAATAATAGACACCCACTCATAATAACCGTCAACATAAGAGTGTGTGTGTTTTGTTTTAAAATAGTCACCCCTTACAACATGGATCTATTTCACTCTCTGATACCCAAACAAGTTGCCATAGGCCTATAATTGCATTGATTCTATCCATGTATGAATGTATGGTAAACTCTGTCATTCTTTCTTTGTAAGTAAATGATTTTTTGCCCAGAAACATGCTCCCTCTAACGCCGACAAGCCCAAAAGCTAACTAACTAAATCAAACACTTAAAAAAATAAAGCAAGAGGCAAACAGTGAGTCAACGATGATATCTCTGTAATAATTTTAGGACCTAAGATAGGTCCAAGGTTTTTGGTGGTAATGGTTGTCGTTTGGTGGTTGACGTTTTCGATCTTGTTGAAAACGTTTAACCTCCGAAACCGTACAGGGTGCGTCCCTGGCGCTTGAGAGCGTAGACGACGTCCATGGCGGTGACGGTCTTCCTCTTGGCGTGCTCGGTGTATGTGACGGCGTCACGGATCACGTTCTCGAGGAATACCTTGAGGACACCACGGGTTTCTTCGTAGATGAGACCAGAGATACGCTTGACACCTCCACGACGGGCAAGACGACGGATGGCAGGCTTGGTGATACCCTGGATGTTATCACGCAACACCTTGCGATGACGCTTGGCGCCCCCCTTTCCGAGACCCTTTCCGCCCTTTCCACGTCCAGTCATGGTAGCGACTTGTCTTGCTGCGAGTAAACGAGAAGATGATCCGCCTTTTTTTTTTTTTTTTTTTTTTTTTTTTTTTTTTTTTTTTTTAAGATTTGTCAGGCATTTACTCTGACACGGGTTAAGCCCTAGGCTACCCATAAGTGATTTATTTTTAAAAAGCTACAAAAAATCTTGATTTCATTAGTAAATATACAAAGATTTGATTATTGATTTACAGTGTTACAAAAACCTTGATTTTCATTAGTAAATATACAAAGATTTGATTATTGATTTACAGTGTTACAAAAACCTTGATTTCATTGATTTGATTATTGATTTAAAATGTTACAAAAACCTTGATTTTCATTTGTAAATAAACAAAGATTTTATTTCTTGATTTAAAGTGTTACAAAAATTTCTTTATTGTCATTTGTGAATAAACAAAGATTTGATTTATTGATTTAAAGTGTTACAAGTCATTTGTGAATAAACAAACAAACCTTGACTGTCATATGTAAATAAACAAAGATTGGTTTAATAAATTCATCTTGGTGGTGGAAAGATGAATAAGTCCTAAGGTGTATTCTCTAAGAGTCTTTTGGCGAACTCTTGTGCTGATGAGGTTGCAAGGGCGATGTCATCTAGTTGTGTAAGTTGGAACTCAGCTGGTCGAAGTGTTCAATTTCTTTGCAGCTTAGAAGGTAGTGTAAGAGAGGTTCGGTGGTCTCTTGCTGACAGTAGCTGCATTCTCTGAGAACTCTCTCTGCAATCTCCCAGTTACATTTGTAACCTAAACGAAGGCGGTGATCCTGGTGCTCTTTGGAAAAGGGTTTACATAATGGAATCGCGGAGTTGGCAGCTTCTGTGATTGCTGTTTTGAAGTCTTCTTCTAGTTTATCAAGTTTTGTCACCAATTTGATAGGAAGAAGCCCATATTTCAATGAGTTTTTGGAATCTACCCCAGTTTGCTTTGTGCGTATTCCATTTTGGTTGGTAAGGTGGGGAGTTCATCCTAGGTATTTCTATAGTAATGATTAAGGCTGAATGGTCGCTGTTTAGGTGCTCGTGAAAGGAGGAAAAGGGAGTCCTTAAAAAAAGGTAGGTGATTCCTTAATCCACCTATGTTCCATTGCAATATTTTAATTTGTTTGTTCTTAGTATCCATAGTCGTTTTTGTTATTGTTCTTAGTTCTGTTGTTTGTAGGAGAAGGAATTTCTATTCTTGGAGGAGAAGTTCCGGCTAAGCTTTCATTTTGACTACTGTATGCAAATATTTCTAGATTAGGATGTTTTCTTTTTAGTTGTTCCAGAGGTTCCTCTGTAAATTCTACTACATCAACCTCTGAGAGAGAGAATGATGCTTCCGGTGAGGAAGGATTTAAATCTAAGGAGGGTACTTGGGTCTTGATAATGTTTGGTAGATTTGTCATTATCGAATTAAAATTGCTGATCAGTTGGACCAAACGATTAATCATTTGGTTGGCTTGTTCCATTATTCGTTCTAATGAGGAAGTAAGAGTATCAATATTCTTTGAGTAGGTTTCTGAGGGAGGTGCAACGGAAGGAGTACTCTGTGAATCTGAAGGTCTTTCTTGGATGGGGTGTATTGTCTCTGTCGAAGAATTTGTGACTACTTTTGAGTATAGTCTATTTGAGTTTGTAATTTTCTTTGTAAAATTCTTCGAGGCAACTGGTGTCCGGTTCTGATCAGGATTCCCATTGTAAATTGATTGGGATTTTGGTGGAATTGAACTTGGGACAAAGTCAGGTTTATTTGGCTTTTGTAGTCTAATATGCCTTTCAGGGCATTTGAGGGACCAGGCATGGTGATGGCTCTGGCAGTTTGGGCATTTTGCCTGAACATTTTCTCCTTTTTTACTTTTCTAAACATTGGCTAGTATCATGTAGTTTGGAGCAGATGGCACACCTAGCAGGAGCTCTACATTGTTCTTTGTGGTGTCCGAATCTTTGGCATTTAAAACATCTGAGAGGCTCAGGTATGTAGGTTCTGGTTTTAAATGAACCTAGATTTCTGATTTCAAAGGTATTTGGAATTTCTCCCTTGACAGAGAGTAAAATCTGTCTTGTTTCCAATTTTGTTAATCGTGATACAAGTCTCTTTGCCGAGGTGATATTAGGGATATCTAGCAGAATATCCACCGGAAATTCCATAGGAAATCCTACCAGGATTGTTTTCTTGATTTCCTCTTCCGGAATGAGTCTCTCCAAATCAACTAACTTGTTGGTGGAGGAGTTTTACTGAAAAGAGGAATTTTGCAGTGTCGACTGTTTTTGGTGTTATAAGAAGGTACTCCTTTGTGTTACCTTGGTGGCAACTGCAAGGTCTTTCTTTTCTTTTTCCAGGGCTACCAGTGCACTGTATGCAGTGGGAAAATCTGTATTTGGTTTAAGAACAAATTTCATTTGTTTAAAATTGTCAAAGTCAGGAGAGTTGTCTGTTTCAGGTGGCATATTTGGTGCCAAATCATGATGGTCCATGGGTTCAAGTTCTTCAGAGAACACGTTCATCTGTGTTTCTGAGTTTTCTGCATTTACTTTCGCTTTCTTTGAGGGAGCGGAGTCTTTTGTATTAGATACTGATGCAATTTCTTCCTCCTCTGAGGTAGAGTTGAAGCTAATCGACTTCTTACGCTTGTCCTTTGACAAGACAGCATTTTTAATTTCTGTTGTTATGTCTATTTCTACATCTTGTAGGGTATCAGAGTTAGTTGGTTCACTTTTAGTCAATTTCTTTTCCATAGTTGCATTGGATGATGTTTCAGAATTCCTTCTCTCTTCTGGCCTCACCATAGGAGAGTTGGTGTTTTTTCTTCTTTTTTCCTTTGATTTCATTTTCTAAGAGAGCCTAATCCTACCTATAACCGGTTTTACTAACCTAGTGCGGGCTGTCTCTGACTCGTCGTTATGGTCAACAGCGTTTCCGCTACCGGATAAGTCTGTATGTAAAGAGAAATAAACCCTTCTCACTGGCTTAAAGCAGTCCTACCTAAGGACCCCCCTCGTGGCACTGCCCTCGGGGTTCACCTTCACCAGTGAGGGGACTCTAATAAACGGCTCACAACCTAGACTGACAACCTAATAACAACCTGACATACAACCTGATAACCTAACAACATCTCGTTGTTTGATTCTGCTAACTCTAGCTAGCTATGGAAGGCTCTTCTATTTCTATCTCTAGCTGGTCCTGAAAAGCTCTTCTATTTCTATCTCTAGCTGGATCTGGAAAGCTCTTCTATCTTTATTCCTAGCTAGTTCTGTAGAGTTGATAATAAAGTCTTCCGGTTAGGTAAACGGCAGCGCCAACATCGGCTTCTCGGCGTATTTGCCAGGGTAATAAACGTAACCTGCAACTTTATTGCCTTGGTAAACGGAGACACCCAGCACTGCTGGATAGGCGTAGTTACCCTCGGAGACAGTTACTTCTTCTTACTTGGCAAGAACCTAACCTTGAAGAGAGAGAGATTCCGCCCTGGCAAACCCTAGCAATGGTACCTGTTCCCTACCCTCGCGTAGCGCTCAGGCTTGCCGCATCAAGCGGCCGCTCATCTTAACCGCCCGCTCTAAGCAAATAAACTTGTTTACACCTTCCAATCCATCAAAAGTCACCTGACCCATTACACGCATATGTTTGCAATCACCTTGTTGATGACATCATGTATTAATTGTCCCATTTCTCATCAAGGATTTCCTTTGATCACAGGTAAAGTTGGCCAGGTCTCTGGTCCTGCTTACACCGGGGAAATGGGCGGCGCCAACGCACACTGTGCCAGCCACACACTTCTCCGCACGGCCAAGCCCGCTCTGGTATAAATTCAGCTCTTGAAAAGCCGGCCAGACTGTTTCCAAACAATCATTCGCAATGGCTCGTACCAAGCAGACTGCCCGCAAGTCTACCGGAGGCAAGGCCCCCCGCAAGCAGCTGGCCACCAAGGCAGCACGTAAGTCTGCCCCTGCTACCGGAGGTGTCAAGAAGCCCCATCGTTACAGGCCTGGTACTGTTGCCCTTCGTGAGATCCGTCGTTACCAGAAGAGCACTGAGCTCCTCATCCGCAAGCTGCCCTTCCAGCGCCTCGTCCGTGAGATTGCCCAGGACTTCAAGACTGACCTCCGCTTCCAGTCCTCTGCTGTCATGGCTCTGCAGGAAGCCTCCGAGGCTTACCTGGTCGGCCTCTTCGAGGACACCAACCTGTGCGCCATCCACGCCAAGCGTGTAACCATTATGCCCAAGGATATCCAACTTGCTCGCCGTATCCGCGGAGAGCGCGCCTAAGATTTTGGTTGCTAGCTTGCTTGCATACATCAAAATCATCCTCCTCGGCCCTTTTCAGGGCCTAAACTAATCAATATTGAGATGAAAACATGACATGCTTCCTTTTTTTCTTGTTTGCTTTAGTTTTAGATGTCAAATGTAACCAGCAATGACGATTAGAATCAATGACATTGCATAGATAGATAGATAGGTATGCAACTAGTAAGGTAAGGCACGAAGCCATGCATGACTGACTTTCAACATGTTGTCAACGCACTTGATTTCCTTATCGTATACGTTTCGGTATGAGTACTATGCCAAATATTAAATACTACAACAATATACATTGTAATATTTGTCGAGCGACCGACCGGCAAACAGACATACAGACACACACTGTCTTAAACATAAGTCATTACTAAATATAATAATAATGTGACTAACAGACTGACTAAAATATTGACTATATGTTAATGACTGACTTCAAAGTTCAACAAACAAACACACACTTTGTCTAACACAAAACACTACAATCACCAAACACCCCACCTAACCTACCTCAACCAATATATTATATAATATTTTATATAAAAACACTAAGAAATATACAATTACAAATCAAAGCTTGCGCCAACCATTAAAGCACGTGGTTATATCCCCGCATATTTGATCTTGTTTGCTTGTTATGTGTATAATAATAATGTTATATAACATTGAAGATCGAATGACACATGCTTTTTATATATTATAAATCAATATAATGTCTTGACAATTATACAATCTATCTATCTATCTATATAATATACACACACACACTACAACATATTTATATATTATATATATAATGTATGTATATATGTCTAACTATATACATAATATATGAAATATATATATATACTGTATACATATACACGTGTATGTCTAATATAAATCTATTCACCCACTCTCTGTCTCTTACATTAATACATACCCTATTCATTGATATGTCATGAAAAATGCATGTGTATATTTCTAATTATGGAAGACATATATGTTACTATGATATACAGGCATATATATACTTTCAACATATATTTCTATACATCTATATATATATTCACACACAGCTTTCATCTCTCTCTCTCTCTCTCGTATATCATACACACACTTCCTCTATCCTTAATCATACAGACAGACAAACACACACACTTCAGTAAAAACGATTAAAAATGAATCCCTTACTCGAAATCTAACGATTCAAACGAATATTACATTGATATATATGTTGATATTACTGTACTTTGAAAGAATGCACAAGGCAAATGGTTAATGTCATTTCTATCTACTTTTGCATGTTCTGTGGCTCCTAAAGGAGCCGATGTTGTTGTAGGAGACCGGAAAAACCGAGCAACCAAGCAATTTACTTAGAGGAAGTGTACTTGGTGACGGCCTTGGTGCCCTCGCTGACAGCGTGCTTGGCCAGTTCACCGGGGAGCAGAAGCCTGACGGCGGTCTGAATCTCCCGGCTGGTGATGGTGGAACGCTTGTTGTAGTGGGCAAGGCGGGAAGCCTCAGCGGCAATGCGCTCAAAAATGTCATTCACGAAAGAATTCATGATGGACATGGCCTTGGAGGAGATACCGGTGTCAGGGTGGACCTGCTTCAACACCTTGTAGATGTAGATGCTGTAGCTCTCCTTCCTCCTGCGCTTCTTCTTCTTATCACCCTTGGTGATAGACTTTTGGGCCTTACCGGCCTTCTTGGCAGCCTTTCCGGAAGTCTTGGGTGGCATGATTGACAACACTCGCAAGAGGTATTGCTATAAACTCCAAACTATGATTTTTCCTTTTATAGTGCACCACCAGCGCCAGCCTCGGCTGGCCAAGGAAAGCGTGGGCCACGCTATTGGCTCAATCCCCGGCCATCCCGCATTGCCACATGTCCCAATGAGACCGTTTCACCTGGAGCCACCTATAAATACCAAGCTTTGCCCGTCGCAACTATGATTTTTGATTCTTTTGAGCAAAGTCATAGCAAACTATCAACATGTCTGGTCGTGGTAAGGGCGGTAAGGTAAAGGGCAAGTCAAAGTCCCGCTCAAGCAGGGCCGGCCTTCAGTTCCCCGTCGGTAGGATTCACCGCCTTCTGCGTAAGGGCAACTATGCTGAACGTGTAGGTGCTGGTGCCCCTGTGTACCTCGCTGCCGTTATGGAGTACTTGGCTGCTGAAGTCCTCGAGTTGGCAGGTAATGCCGCCCGTGACAACAAGAAGACCCGTATCATCCCCCGTCACTTGCAGCTGGCCATCCGTAACGACGAAGAGCTCAACAAGCTCCTCTCTGGCGTTACCATCGCCCAGGGTGGTGTCCTGCCCAACATCCAGGCTGTGCTCCTCCCCAAGAAGACCGAGAAGAAGTAAATACTTTCCGTATTACCTCTTTTCAACTACATCGGCTCCTTTTGGAGCCACAAAGACTAAATAAGAGAAATATCTGACCAAACCAACCAGCAACCAAGCAAACCAAACCAATAAATATTCCTGTTATGTTATCTAGACTAGCAATAATGGAACTCACAATAAAATACCCACTGTCGATACAATAATGTAGTGAACGCTATCACTCATACATTGAAACTGAGCAAAATTGCAACCAAACAATACAATACAGGAAACCCATTTCATATACAACTCCCTTGCACTTCGAAACTTTATTTTATATATGTATGTATGTATGTATGTATAAACAAACATATGCAATATGTGTGTGAGGGCGCGTGCGTTGCGTTAGTATAGAAATGACTACTAAATAATGAGTGATATATATAAAATAATACGTGTAATTATATTTAGTAGTATTTCTATACTAACGCAAACGCACGCGCACTCACACACATATTGCATATGTTTGTTTATACATACATACATACATACATATATAAAATAAAGTTTCGAAGTGCAAGGGAGTTGTATATGAAATGGGTTTCCTGTATTGTATTGTTTGGTTGCAATTTTGCTCAGTTTCAATGTATGAGTGATAGCGTTCACTACATTATTGTATCGACAGTGGGTATTTTATTGTGAGTTCCATTATTGCTAGTCTAGATAACATAACAGGAATATTTATTGGTTTGGTTTGCTTGGTTGCTGGTTGGTTTGGTCAGATATTTCTCTTATTTAGTCTTTGTGGCTCCAAAAGGAGCCGATGTAGTTGAAAAGAGGTAATACGGAAAGTATTTACTTCTTCTCGGTCTTCTTGGGGAGGAGCACAGCCTGGATGTTGGGCAGGACACCACCCTGGGCGATGGTAACGCCAGAGAGGAGCTTGTTGAGCTCTTCGTCGTTACGGATGGCCAGCTGCAAGTGACGGGGGATGATACGGGTCTTCTTGTTGTCACGGGCGGCATTACCTGCCAACTCGAGGACTTCAGCAGCCAAGTACTCCATAACGGCTGCGAGGTACACAGGGGCACCAGCACCTACACGTTCAGCATAGTTGCCCTTACGCAGAAGGCGGTGAATCCTACCGACGGGGAACTGAAGGCCGGCCCTGCTTGAGCGGGACTTTGACTTGCCCTTTACCTTACCGCCCTTACCACGACCAGACATGTTGATAGTTTGCTATGACTTTGCTCAAAAGAATCAAAAATCATAGTTGCGACGGGCAAAGCTTGGTATTTATAGGTGGCTCCAGGTGAAACGGTCTCATTGGGACATGTGGCAATGCGGGATGGCCGGGGATTGAGCCAATAGCGTGGCCCACGCTTTCCTTGGCCAGCCGAGGCTGGCGCTGGTGCACTATAAAAGGAAAAATCATAGTTTGGAGTTTATAGCAATACCTCTTGCGAGTGTTGTCAATCATGCCCCCAAGACTTCCGGAAAGGCTGCCAAGAAGGCCGGTAAGGCCCAAAAGTCTATCACCAAGGGTGATAAGAAGAAGAAGCGCAGGAGGAAGGAGAGCTACAGCATCTACATCTACAAGGTGTTGAAGCAGGTCCACCCTGACACCGGTATCTCCTCCAAGGCCATGTCCATCATGAATTCTTTCGTGAATGACATTTTTGAGCGCATTGCCGCTGAGGCTTCCCGCCTTGCCCACTACAACAAGCGTTCCACCATCACCAGCCGGGAGATTCAGACCGCCGTCAGGCTTCTGCTCCCCGGTGAACTGGCCAAGCACGCTGTCAGCGAGGGCACCAAGGCCGTCACCAAGTACACTTCCTCTAAGTAAATTGCTTGGTTGCTCGGTTTCTCCGGTCTCCTACAACAACATCGGCTCCTTTAGGAGCCACAGAACATGCAAAAGTAGATAGAAATGACATTAACCAATTTGCCTTGTGCATTCTTTCAAAGTACAGTAATATCAACATATATATCAATGTAATATTCGTTTGAATCGTTAGATTTCGAGTAAGGGATTCATTTTCATCGTTTTTACTGAAGTGTGTGTGTGTTGTCTGTCTGTATGATTAAGGATAGAGGAAGTGTGTGTATGATATACGAGAGAGAGAGAGAGAGAGAGAGATGAAAGCTGTGTGTGAATATATATATATGTATAGAAATATATGTTGAAAGTATATATATGCCTGTATATCATAGTAACATATATGTCTTCCATAATTAGAAATATACCACATGCATTATCATGACATATCAATGAATAGGGTATGTATTAATGTAAGAGACAGAGAGTGGGTGAATAGATTTATATTAGACATACATGTGTATATGTATACAGATATATATATATTATTTCATATATTATGTATATAGTTATATATACATAATTATATATATAATATATATATTGTAGGTGTGTGTGTGTATATTATATAGATAGATAGATAGATTTGTATAATTGTCAAGACATTATATTGATTTATAATATATAAAAAAGCATGTGTCATTCGATCTTCAATGTTATATAACATTATTATTATACACATAAACAAGCAAACAAGATAAATATGCGGGGATATAAGCACGTGCTTTAATGGTTGCCGCAAGCTTTGATTTGTAATTGTATATTTCTTAGTGTTTTCTATAAAATATTATATAATATATTGGTTGAGGTAGGTTAGGTGGGGTGTTTGGTGATTGTAGTGTTTTGTTGTATATTGTGTGTTTGTTTGTTGAACTTTGAAGTCAGTCATTAACATATAGTCAATATTTTAGTCAGTCTGTTAGTCACATTATTATTATATTTTAGTAATGACTTATGTTGAAGACAGTGTGTGTCTGTATGTCTGTTTGCCGGTCGGTCGCTCGACAAATATTACAATGTATATTGTTGTAGTATTTAATATTTGGCATAGTATTCATACCGAAACGTATACGATAAGGAAATCAAGTGCGTTGACAACATGTTGAAAGTCAGTCATGCATGGCTTCGTGCCTTACCTTACTAGTTGCATACCTATCTATCTATCTATGCAATGTCATTGATTCTAATCGTCATTGCTGGTTACATTTGACATCTAAAACTAAAGCAAACAAGAAAAAAGGAAGCATGTCATGTTTTCATCTCAATATTGATTAGTTTAGGCCCTGAAAAGGGCCGAGGAGGATGATTTTGATGTATGCAAGCAAGCTAGCAACCAAAATCTTAGGCGCGCTCTCCGCGGATACGGCGAGCAAGTTGGATATCCTTGGGCATAATGGTTACACGCTTGGCGTGGATGGCGCACAGGTTGGTGTCCTCGAAGAGGCCGACCAGGTAAGCCTCGGAGGCTTCCTGCAGAGCCATGACAGCAGAGGACTGGAAGCGGAGGTCAGTCTTGAAGTCCTGGCAATCTCACGGACGAGGCGCTGGAAGGGCAGCTTGCGGATGAGGAGCTCAGTGCTCTTCTGGTAACGACGGATCTCACGAAGGGCAACAGTACCAGGCCTGTAACGATGGGGCTTCTTGACACCTCCGGTAGCAGGGGCAGACTTACGTGCTGCCTTGGTGGCCAGCTGCTTGCGGGGGGCCTTGCCTCCGGTAGACTTGCGGGCAGTCTGCTTGGTACGCCATTGCGAATGATTGTTTGTTTGAAACAGTCTGGCCGGCTTTTCAAGAGCTGAATTTATACAGAGCGGGCTTGGCCGTGCGGAGAAGTGTGTGGCTGGCACAGTGTGCGTTGGCGCCGCCCATTTCCCCGGTGTAAGCAGGACCAGAGACCTGGCCAACTTTACCTGTGATCAAAGGAAATCCTTGATGAGAAATGGGACAATTAATACATGATGTCATCAACAAGGTGATTGCAAACATATGCGTGTAATGGTCAGGTGACTTTTGATGGATTGGAAGGTGTAAACAAGTTTATTTGCTTAGAGCGGGCGGTTAAGATGAGCGGCCGCTTTGATGCGGCAAGCCTGAGCGCTACGCGAGGGTAGGGAACAGGTACCATTGCTAGGGTTTGCCAGGGCGGATCTCTCTCTTCAAGGTTAGGTTCTTGCCAAGTAAGAAGAAGTAACTGTCTCCGAGGGTAACTACGCCTATCCAGCAGTGCTGGGTGTCTCCGTTTACCAAGGCAATAAAGTTGCAGGTTACGTTTATTACCCTGGCAAATACGCCGAGCAGCCGATGTTGGCGCTGCCGTTTACCTAACCGGAAGACTTTATTATCAACTCTACAGAACTAGCTAGGAATAAAGATAGAAGAGCTTTCCAGATCCAGCTAGAGATAGAAATAGAAGAGCTTTTCAGGACCAGCTAGAGATAGAAATAGAAGAGCCTTCCATAGCTAGCTAGAGTTAGCAGAATCAAACAACGAGATGTTGTTAGGTTATCAGGTTGTATGTCAGGTTGTTATTAGGTTGTCAGTCTAGGTTGTGAGCCGTTTATTAGAGTCCCCTCACTGGTGAAGGTGAACCCCGAGGGCAGTGCCACGAGGGGGGTCCTTAGGTAGGACTGCTTTAAGCCAGTGAGAAGGGTTTTATTTCTCTTTACATACAGACTTATCCGGTAGCGGAAACGCTGTTGACCATAACGACGAGTCAGAGACAGCCCGCACTAGGTTAGTAAAACCGGTTATAGGTAGGATTAGGCTCTCTTAGGAAATGAAATCAAAGGAAAAAAAAGAAGAAAACACCAACTCTCCTATGGTGAGGCCAGAAGAGAGAAGGATGTCTGAAACATCATCCAATGCAACTATGGAAAAGAAATTGACTAAAAGTGAACCAACTAACTCTGATACCCTACAAGATGTAGAAATAGACATAACAACAGAAATTTAAAATGCTGCCTTGTCAAAGGACAAGCGTAAGAAGTCGATTAGTTCCAACTCTACCTCAGAGGAGGAAGAAATTGCATCAGTATCTAATACAAAAGACTCCGCTCCCTCAAAGAAAGCGAAAGTAAATGCAGAAAACTCGGAAACACAGATGAACGTGTTCTCTGAAGAACTTGAACCCATGGACCATCATGATTTGGCACCAAATATGCCACCTGAAACAGACAACTCTCCTGACTTTGAAACTTTAAACAAATGAAATTTGTTCTTAAACCAAATACAGATTTTCCCACTGCATACAGTGCACTGGTAGCCCTGGAACAAGAAAAGAAAGACCTTGCAGTTGCCACCAAGGTAACACAAAGGAGTACCTTCCTACTCACACCAAAAACAGTCGACACTGCAAAATTCCTCTTTCAGTAAAACTCCTCTCCACCAACAAGTTAGTTGATTTGGAGAGACTCATTCCGGAAGAGGAAATCAAGAAAACAATTCTGGTAGGATTTCCTATGGAATTTCCGGTGGATATTCTGCTAGATATCCCTAATATCACCTCGGCAAAGAGACTTGTATCACGATTAACAAAATTGGAAACAAGACAGATTTTACTCTCTGTCAAGGGAGAAATTCCAAAAACCTTTGAAATCAGAAATCTAGGTTCATTTAAAACCAGAACCTACATACCTGAGCCTCTCAGATGTTTTAAATGCCAAAGATTCGGACACCACAAAGAACAGTGTAGAGCTCCTGCTAGGTGTGCCATCTGCTCCAAACTACATGATACTAGCCAATGTTTAGAAAAGTATAAAAAAGGAGAAAATGTTCAGGCAAAATGCCCAAACTGCCAGAGCCATCACCATGCCTGGTCCCTCAAATGCCCTGAAAGGCATATTAGACTACAAAAGCCAAATAAACCTGACTTTGTCCCAAGTTCAATTCCACCAAAATCCCAATCAATTTACAATGGGAATCCTGATCAGAACCGGACACCAGTTGCCTCGAAGAATTTTACAAAGAAAATTACAAACTCAAATAGACTATACTCAAAAGTAGTCACAAATTCTTCGACAGAGACAATACACCCCATCCAAGAAAGACCTTCAGATTCACAGAGTACTCCTTCCGTTGCACCTCCCTCAGAAACCTACTCAAAGAATATTGATACTCTTACTTCCTCATTAGAACGAATAATGGAACAAGCCAACCAAATGATTAATCGTTTGGTCCAATTGATCAGCAATTTTAATTCGATAATGACAAATCTACCAAACATTATCAAGACCCAAGTACCCTCCTTAGATTTAAATCCTTCCTCACCAGAAGCATCATTCTCTCTCTCAGAGGTTGATGTAGTAGAATTCACAGAGGAACCTCTGGAACAGCTAAAAAGAAACATCCTAATCTAGAAATATTTGCACACAGTAGTCAAAATGAAAGCTTAGCAGAAACTTCTCCTCCAAGAATAGAAATTCCTTCTCCTACAAACAACAGAACTAAGAACAATAACAAAAACGACTATGGATACTAAGAACAAACCAATTAAAATATTGCAATGGAACATAGGTGGATTAAGGAATCACCTACCTTTTCTTAAGGACTCCCTTTACAGGGATCAGATTGACATTGCAATTCTACAAGAAACCATTTACGAAGGAATTAATATAAAATTCCCAGGATATCAAATCTATACAACTTCCTATTCTAGGAGAGGTCCCAGAGGGCTGATGACACTGGTTAAAAACTCCATACCTAGCCATATAACTAAACAACCAGCAACCCTAGGCCACAATATAGAATCTTTAGCTATATCAATTCATTTACAGGAAGAAATCATAGATATTTACAATTGCTACGTCCCCTAGAAACAATTGTATTCTGGAATTAGATGAACTTTTCAGTATAGCAGAAAATAGTCCCATCCTCCTTGGAGGAGATTTTAATGCTCACCATCCTCTTTTCAATGACCCAACATCCTATCGACCACTTCTGAAAGATCCTCCAGGAATACATATAGAACATCATCTCTCCAATAGCCTCCATATACAAATTCTAAATAAGACTAAGGCTACCCACATAAGAGGAGGAGTCCTAGATTTAACCTTCACTAATGATTATCTAGCTTCTAATGCAAACTCCTCCTTTCACGAGCACCTAAACAGCGACCATTCAGCCTTAATCATTACTATAGAAATACCTAGGATGAACTCCCCACCTTACCAACCAAAATGGAATACGCACAAAGCAAACTGGGGTAGATTCCAAAAACTCATTGAAATATGGGCTTCTTCCTATCAAATTGGTGACAAAACTCTTGATAAACTAGAAGAAGACTTCAAAACAGCAATCACAGAAGCTGCCAACTCCGCGATACCATTATGTAAACCCTTTTCCAAAGAGCACCAGGATCACTGGTATTACAGTAACAGAGTCGCTGAACTACATCACAGAGTGAATATAACTAAGAAAAACTTATCAAAGTTCCCCTCCAAGGGTAATCTCGACTTGTATCGAGACACCTTAAGACACGTAAAAAGAGAGCTATGGGATATACGAACTGAAAAATGGCTTGCCTGGTGCGAAACTTTAAATTCCCACACAAAGATTAAAGATATTTGGAGCCATCTCCGCAAAGCCACTGGCTGCTATAGAACTAATCGAATCCCGGCACATCCTGATCCTCAAGGTGAAGCCAACAAACTAATAAATCAGTTTGCTACCAGATCGTCTTCCAGTAACTTAGACCAAAATACTGTGGAAGCCTTGGCAATAAACAGACCACTACAACTGCACATAATAGAAAAACGCAATCGAAGATTCAGATGATACTGACCATCCTATTACCATGGCAGAAATCAATAAAGCCATTAATATACACAAAATCTCAGCTCCAGGGGATGATAAAATATCATATGGCATGATGAAGCACTTAGGACCCAAAGGAATGGATTTCTTACTTCATCTATACAATAAATCTTATAAAGAAAGAAAAGTACCGTCTGCCTGGAAAAGTGCCATAATAAAACCCATACCAAAAAACAACGATCCCAAGTCTTTCAGACCAATTTCACTACTTAGCTGCTTGGGTAAAACCCTTGAAAGAATCATTCTAAAAAGAATGCTGTATAAACTCCCAGATCTTCACCATAACCTTTTTGCCTTCAAAAAGAATACTGGTACCTCAGACAATATTGCTACTTTAAGATCAATGCTGGATCAAGGCAAGGCCACTTTAGTTTTCCTTGACCTGGAAAAAGCCTTTGAGCTTGCGGACCCTATAATAATTTCAACAATTCTAGCGGAAAAAGGAGTGAAAGGACATCTTCTGGCCTGGATTACAGACTATTTTACAAAGAAAAGCTACAGTGATATTCCAAGGACACCTATCAAATACCCTTATTTTTGAAAAAGTACACCTTTTTCCGAAAACACCACCTTACTGAGCTATGCAGATGACCTGCAATTGATAACCACAGGTCCACATCAACTACTACACGCTCAACACGCTTTAGATCTAATAACCCAAGCCTGTACTTCCCTTGGACTAAAAATTAACCCGTCCAAATCGTCAGGATTAAACATCGGTCCATCTAGACCCTTTCATCTACTTACAATCCAAGGCCAAAACATTGACTGGGTAGAGAAAGCTAAATGCCTAGGACACTTTTTCTCAGAAAGAAATCATGAAAAAGATCAGTTGGACTACCTCAAGCAAAGAATACAATCCAGAATTCTAGCAATGAGAAAATTAACATCCACCAGAATAGGAGCAGGATACAAATTCTACGCACTTTCTATACTCAAGCCATCAGATCAATAATAGATTTCTCCGCTCTCTCACTTTTAACCCTGTCATCTGATCTCCTAATAAAACTTGAAAAAATACAAAACGAAGCTATGAGGATAATTCTAGGTGCTCCTCGCTGGACAAGGCTTGAAAACCTTAGAATTGAGACAAATCTTTGTTCCCTCAGACTCCGAACACTTCAAATCACCTCATCCTACATGGCCAAAAGTCTCTCCTCCACCAAGCCTCTCCCCTTCAAACAAAGGATCCAAACCTTATTAACCAGACCGATTGACACAATTCTCAGTACAGGGTGGCATTTTCAAGTGGTCTTAGCAATTAAGGCGTCTGGTATAAGCCATCAACTAGTACACAGGACTCCAAGACATCCACTTTTCAAAGAGCTCCATGGAATCCATTAATCCTGCGAACAAATATACTGAGACTTCCTAAGAAGAAAGTTAACTGCAGCCAGGAAATATTAAACAAGATTGCAATCCAAGTTAACAGTAAAGCAGCGAAAGACCAATTAGCTATTTTTACAGATGGTTCTGTTAATCAGATATCAGGTCACTCTGGAGCATCAATTCACTGCACTTTTCAAACATCTAGTTGGAGACTTTCGGATTATTGTTCAACTCTCCAGACTGAACTATTTGCAATAGACAAAGCTCTCACCCTAGCAATCTCTCAGAGATAAATATTTATCTCTCTCAGCAATCAAAGTCTCCTGATGAAAATATAATGCTCATGACCACTCTCCTCTATAAGATCCAAGTTCTTCATAAGAAAGGATCACAAGTAATTTTAAATTGGATACCTAGTCACATTGGAATAATAGGGAATGAAATTGCAGACAGAGCTGCCTCGGAAGCGACTCTATATCAACTTTCACATCCCACCCAGCCAGCCAAATTAAGAAGACAATAAGACAAAATTTTCAGCGAGAAATCATCAATCAACATTTAGCATGCGTCAATAAAGGGTCTTATTCTGCATCATGGTATAAGACAGTGACCAACTATCAACGCGTGAGCATCACAAACACCATGCCTCGTGAATGATTAGATATTGAGGTATGAATTATAGTTACCAAGTCTAGATCTTCGTTGATTTTATGGTTGAATTGAAGGCGTAGATTTTATTAGAATAATAGAAATGAATAGGTTTATGCTTTTAGGGTTCTAGCTGCCATTACGAATGTTATTATATGTTATTATAGTTATTAATTATAATTTCCATTTCATATCGTCTCTGTTTAAATCGTTATTACCATTTTTGTTAAATCTTTCAGCCCTCATCGTTTTACGGTGATGGACATTAATATTTTAATTAAGAAACATTGCGCATTCCAGGAAACAGTAATTTATCATTCTTTCTGCAATTCTTTCCTCCTTTCCCGCATTTGGTTTGGTCCCCCCTTCAAATCCACAATTTCCCGTTTTGTCTCGTTAAAAAAAAATCTTCCCGTTTTCTTTAGCCTCTTCTCGCGTTTTCATTTTTCATTTCATTTTTCATCTCATACCTTTTCCCGCAAAATATGAGCTTTAGTTTTCTTTTTTCTTTTCTTTTTAACTTCCTTTTTAAGCTTCACATTAATGTTTTTTTTTCCATCAGTTTTTCCGTTTTTTTGTTTTTCGCTTTTATTTCTTTTTCTTTTTCAAATCGTCTATTCTTAAGTTCTGGTTTGATTGGTATTGTTGCTTGGTAAACGTGCACATTTTGCGCGAAAAAAAAAACCGTCTGCCACACGGAACTTCGCTCTAGCCACAGTCACTATTGCATTCTCGTTGCAATATCGAGGGTAAACTATGCAGTATTTGACGTGACGAAACTAGGAAAGATTTGAATTAAGATTGAATATTATCAGATTGCAAAATGTGTATTATTAACTGAAATTGAAGATCAACATTTCAGTTTGATGTAATATTGGCATTTATGAAATACACATTAAATACATTCCGTTGTTTGTTGATTAATTCCTTATATAAACCAACTCTATATAGAACAATCAGTATGATATTAGATTCTTGAGAGAATATATTACATTAATAGATGAAGATGTAAGTAATTAATTTAAAAAATGATTATTTTAAGTGTAATTGTTAAATCTCTTTGTATTGATTTGTGATAATTAAGACGAATCCGTGCCTCCCCATGTGAACAGAAAAGACAGAAAAAAGATTGAGAAAATGCGACAAGAGCAACATGCCATAATGCTTTGTTTGAAAAAGAATATTTGTTATTCATTTAGTTATTTTAGTGGTCCGTGGATACAGTAACAGATGTGGTCGCAGGTGACAGTTCCAGTGATATCAGTGAATGGATAGAGGTTATTATTCATTAGAGGGAAGTGTAAGAGAGGAAAATTGTAAAGGGGAAAAGAAGGGGAACGATTGGCTTGTGTCCTAAGAAAGTCATGGAAAACCTTGATAGACTGAGTTTGATTGTCTCGATTCCGTCTCATGTTTATTTTTATTTTGTTTATTAGATTCCGTCTCATGTTTATTTTTATTTTGTTTATTAGATTTTCCGTCTCATGTTTGCCGTTCATGTTTTATTTTGTTTATTAGATTCCGTCTCACGTTTATTTTTATTTTGTTTATTAAAATGTTATTGATTTATAATTAGTAGGAAAACGGAGGGTATAGAATTAACCTTAGATATGAATTGAGTCATCTGAGAATGTTTCTTATTTAAATTAATGTTTATTACTAAGATTTACAGAATGATATGCCACCTGTTCATTGTTTGTTTATTAAATAAAATATTAAGGGTTAAAATGTTTCCATGACCGTTAAATTTTGGCCCACACTTAACAGAGGAATGAATTAATTGCCACACCCTTAAAGACCGTTAGGTTATGCTACCACAAGGTTTAACAGTGCAGTAAATACAGTAAGAATAGGCCTACATTGAAATAAATTGGCATATGAAAAACACACTAATATGATAATTGTATAAAAGTTGAGTAGAATAATATATGATAAATTGGTTGAAACGTATCCATGTTGACAAATGTAGAAAAGGTATGAATGAGACTGGATATCTCTTGTATTGTGAAGATATCCAGTCTCATGCATACCTTTTCTACATATGATAAATTTGTATATTGAAAAAAAAAATCTATATTACACACACACACACACACACACACACACACACACACACACACACACACACACACACACACACACACACACACACACACACACACACACACACACACACACACACACACACACACACACACACAGAGAGAGAGACAGAGAGAGAGAGAGAGAGAGAGAGAGAGAGAGAGTATATAGCTAGATGGATGAATAGATAGATTGTATATAAATATATATATATATGCCAAGATATCCACATCTGAACTGATAGAAAGATATACATACATACTGACAGACAGATAGGCAAATAGATAGATAAAGATATATAACAAAAAGTTCTCGCAATAAGACCTTTCCCCCTAAACCGACACAGATGAAATGGTTTTGGACTGAATGAGTTCTCTTTTCCAAGCTGCCAGAGGAGCTGATAGTCGCGGAGGGAAATGGAAGGGCCAATTGACTCCGATAAAATGGAATTCATTCTTGTGCTGGTGTGTGTGGGTGTTTGTGTGTGTGTGTGGTGTGTGTGTGTGTGAAGTGTGTGTGTGTGTGTGTGTGTGTGTGTGTGTGTGTGTGTGTGTGCGCGCGCGTGTGTATGTGTATTTTGTGTCTGTTTGTGAATGTGAAATGTAGAGGGAATATTGTGTGTCTTTGTGTAATTGGGCAATTGTCTCCAATAAAATTGATCAGTAACATACCCAATCCCTTTACACTATGCCGTCCTGATCATGTCGAAACACATGTCTAATGCAATCACTGACACAGTAGCACAGAAGTGGGTAATATGAGAATCAAGAAATATCCTACACTGCACCTTATACCATATGCCGTGGAATAACTGTGTAGATGTTGAGAACCAGATTATCTGTTTTCGTCTCTCTCTCTCTCTCTCTCTTCTGCCTCTTCTCCCTTTCTCTCTCTCTCTCCTCTCTCTCTCCTCTGCCTCGTCTGCCTCTCTCTCTCTCTCTCTCTCTCTCTCTCTCTCTCTCTCCTCTCTCTCTCCTCTCTCTCTCTCTCTCTCTCCTCTCTCTCTCTCTCTCTCTCTCATCTGCCTGACGTCTGCCTTTCATGCGGTGGCTCCCCTCGAGGTAGGTGCTTGCTTCCGCCCGACGAAGTCAGAAGCGGAAGCAGTGAGAAACCGCGCGATCGGCTCGAGGAGGACTTCCAGGAATTCCGAGAGGAGGCAGCTGCCGAGGAGGGATGTGTGAAGTGACACCGTCCGGTATTTTTCGGATTTTCTTTGAACACACACACACACAGAGAACAAAGGAGCAAATCAATGTATATCACCTACGGCACTCCATGATTTTGTATATTAACTATGAATAAAATTTCCTGTGGATTCCATTTCACTACATGACAAGCGCGAATGGAAACAGAGGGAGAGAGAGAGAGAGAGAGAGAGAGAGAGAGAGAGAGAGAGAGAGAGAGAGAGAGAGAGAGAGAGAGAGAGAGAGAGAGAGAGAGAGAGAGAGAGAGAGAGAGAGAGAGAGAGAGAGAGAGAGAGAGAGAGAGAGAGAGAGAGAGAGAGAGAGAGAGAGAGAGAGAGAGAGAGAGAGAGAGAGAGAGAGAGAGAGAGAGAGAGAGAGAGAGAGAGAGAGAGAGAGAGGAGAGAGAGAGAGAGAGAGAGAGAGAGAGAGAGAGAGAGAGAGAGAGAGAGAGAGAAGAGAGAGAGAGAGAGAGAGAGAGAGAGAGAGAGAGAGAGAGAGAGAGAGAGAGAGAGAGAGAGAGATGAGTGAGAGAAAGAGAGAGAGGGAGGGAGAGAGGTAGAGAGAGAGACGGGGAAAGGAGAAGAGAAAAAGGGGGAATGAAACAAAGAGGCAAGAAGATCAGTAAGAGAGAAAGCACGAGAAATAAAACAAACAACCAGAAAAGCAGAGCTAAAACCAAGCAGGAAGCACACGTATATATCACCATGGTGCATACAAAGGCAGGAACCCGAGATTACCATTTCACAAGCAGCCTTCTCTAACACACATTTCCTAGTGACATGCAGAATCTCCCTCATAATTCATCTGCCGATACTCCACCCGTCGAAGCATGTCATTTGCAGATGCCATGTTGATGTTCGAATCAAATTATATTGGCGTTTAATTTGTTGATATTCGAGCAACAGGTGTTGTAGAAGGTGTATGTGTCTGGCTGTTTATCTTATTAGTTATATGTCTGTCTATCCGTATCTCTCTGGCTTTGTTAGTTTCGCTGTCTGT
Organism: Penaeus vannamei; assembly: GCF_003789085.1. Lineage (NCBI taxonomy): Eukaryota > Metazoa > Arthropoda > Malacostraca > Decapoda > Penaeidae > Penaeus > Penaeus vannamei. The sequence continues at coordinate 1,377,255 of NW_020869190.1, forward strand.
CTGCATCTATGTCTATCTCTCTCTGTCTCTGTCCTGCTCTGTCCTGTCTCTGTTGTGTGTGTGTGTGTCTGTGTGTGTCTGTCTGTGTGTGTGTGTGTGTGTGTGTGTGTGTGTGTGTGTGTGTGTGTGTGTGTGTGTGTGATGACGAAACTAATGATGACGGTGATGCCACTGACAGCATCGCCTCCGATGACTGATGTACATAATAGCGCCTCGGGAATCCATGATTCATTTAACACATTCATTTCAAAAAATCACATCAATGCGGCACATACTCTACATCGATTCATACCATCATTCCCAAAACAAATATTGCAAAATGGCAACATTCATCACTATGGGGTCACATATTTCCTTGTTTTTCGGAATTAAAGGGACGTTTATGGCATGGAAATGGGTGGGTGCTTCATGCGCAGGGTGGTGTGAAGCGATGGAGTGGTAGTCTAGTTAGTGTTAAGAGCTTTTGCATGCCTTCTCGCTTACAGCTGCCACCGCTGGCTAGCCTCGTGCGAAAAAGGGAGCAGCTCTGCATAAGCCTCCCCCTGCCAGTGCATAGCCTCTCCATCATCGAGACTCCCTGCAGTGCCTCCTCGTGGCCGCCCATGGAAACTGGGTACCTTGCGGTTCCAGGCTAAACTGAGGGGGATCTCGGAGCAGCAGGAGGCCCCAGAGGTTCAGGGCCATGGCCCACCGGCGTGTGGACACGCCCTGGCCCTGTACCAACTCCTGCCCCCTAGCCCCCTGGGGTTAATGGGAGGCTCGGGGGAGGTGGGCCTTGCCAGTCCTCCTCCCCCCAGATATAACCAATCGGCAGTGTTTCATATGAATGGAGGCTGGGAGAGGGGAAAAGCCCCTCCCACCCAGCAAGTGAGGCGGACTGTGGGCCCTGCTGGGAGGGCGACTGCTGGAGCGCAGGCTGGGAACGGGAACTACCCATCTCGCCTGTGCTCTGGTGGCCGCCAGCCCAGGGTGAAGCTTGTGGGGGAAAGCCCTCGGGAACCCCACAGGTGGATGATGGGGCACGCAGCCTGCCACCCCCTTTTATATGGGGCAGCGTCGGTGGGGTGGCAGAGGTGGCATCCACCCGGAGCGACTGCCAGAGGCCGAACCTCAGGCGGGAAGTTAGGGTGGGGGCTTGGAACGTCCGTTCTTTGCGTCAGGATGATCGGTTGCCTCTACTGTCGAGGGAACTGGGGAGGCTGAGAGTTGAGGTGGCTGCTCTCTCGGAGGTGAGGAGGCCTGGCAGCGGCATGACCTGTGTAGGTGGCTACACCTATTACTGGTCGGGCCGCAGCGATGGCCACCATCTCCAGGGAGTAGCCATTGCCATCTCCAGCAGACTCCAGCCCTCGGTAGTAGAGGTTACTCCTGTTGATGAGCGTATAATGGTATTGAGATTGAAGCTATCTTTTGGCTTCATGTCTCTTATTGCTGTGTACGCTCCTACCGATGTTTGTAAACTTGACGTGAAAGAGATGTTCTACGCCAAACTTACATCTGTGGTAGACAGATGTCCTCGACGAGATATTCGCATTGTTCTGGGCGACTTCAATGCGGTATCTGGCTGTGATCGAGCTGGCTATGAGATGTCTGTCGGTCCCCATGGTTCAGGAGCTGATGCCGGTAGCGAGAATAGCCTCCTTTTCCGGGACTTTGCTAGGTCCCAGATATTGAGGATTTCTGGCTCTTGGTACCAGCGCCCAGACCCACATCGCTGGACATGGTACAGTGATGCGGGTAACGCAGCCAAGGAGATCGACCACATACTTGTTAGCCCTCGTTGGAGGATCCTTCAGAATTGCAGGGTGTACAGGAGTGCTGAGTTCTGTGGTACTGACCATAGATTGGTTGTAGCTACCCTCCGGGTCCACTTCAAAACCCCCCAGCGGTCAAATGATCACCCTAGGGTGTTTCATTTGGACAGGCTGAGGGAGGGGGAGTGTGCCCGCGGGTTTGCTGAGGCAATCTCTGATCGTTTCGCAGTGCTTGGCAGTCTGACAGACCCTGTTCTTCTGTGGGATACCTTTAAGCGTGAAACGCTTGATGCAGCTCAAGATACGATTGGTGTACGCCCGGAGCAGTACAGAATTCCATCTCACAGGAGACACTGAAAGCCACAGATGCATGTCGTGCGGCTCGTCTGACAGGGGATCGGGAATTGCACCGTTCTCATGTGCGCAGAACTCGGTCCCTGTTAAGAAGGGACAAGGAACAGTTTATTAGGAGTCTTGCAGAGGAGGTAGAAGGCCATTTCTTAGTAAATGACCTTCGTCCTGCATACCAAGCCCTGAGAAAGCTGAACTCCAAGCCCTCTTCACAGGTGACAGCAGGTCGCTCAGTAAGTGGTCAGATCGTTTCAGATCCTGTTGCGGTGCGGGGACGTTGGGCTGAGTATTTTGAGCAGCTGTACCAGGTTGACCCACCAACAGTTAACTTGGATGCGGGTAGTGTCGAGATCCCGCTGCCGGATCCACCTATCAGTGAGGACCCTCCCTCCCTAACTGAAGTTAGGAGGGCGATTTCCAAGCTGAAGAGTGGTAAAGCAGCTGGTATCTGCGGCATACCAGCTGAACTGTTAAAGGCTGGTGGTGAACCTATGGCACGGGGTTTACATGCTGTCCTGGCTGCCATCTGGCGGTCCGGATCCGTTCCTCCTGACCTGTTGAGGGGTGTGGTCATCCCTCTCTGGAAGAGGAAGGGGGACCGTTGGGACTGCAGCAATCACCGAGGCATCACACTGCTCAGTATACCAGGCAAGGTTCTCGCCCACATCCTTCTGAGACGTATCAGAGACCATCTACTGAGGCACCAGAGACTGGAGCAATCCGGATTCACTCCTGGTAAGTCCACAATAGACCGTATCCTCGCGCTTCGAGTCATTGTAGAGCGCCGTCGTGAGTTCGGTCGTGGGCTGCTTGCAGCCTACATCGACCTCAAGAAGGCGTTCGATATGGTGCATCGGGAGTCACTTTGGGAAATCCTGAGGCTGAGAGGAATACCAACAAGGATTATTGGACTAATAGCAAGCCTGTATACTGGTACTGAAAGTGCTGTAAAGTGTGGTGGGGGCCTGTCGAGCTTCTTTCCTGTTAGTTCAGGAGTGAGGCAAGGCTGTGTCCTTGCACCAACTCTTTTCAACACTTGCATGGACTGGATACTGGGCAGAGCTACTGTTCAAAGTCATTGTGGGGCAACGCTGGGCAATATCAAGGTTACAGACCTTGACTTTGCTGATGACGTTGCCATTCTATCTGAGTCTTTGGAAACCCTAGTGGCGGCTCTCGATGCATTTAGCAATGAAGCGAAGCCCCTGGGTCTAGAGGTCTCCTGGACCAAGATCAAGGTCCAGGAATTTGGGGACTTGTTAGGAGAACCTGTTCAGTCGGTACGTGCTTGCGGCGAGGACATTGAAGTCACAGAGAGCTTTACATACCTTGGTAGTGTAGTTCATAACTCTGGGCTGTCAGACCATGAAGTCAGCAGACGGATTGGCCTGGCAGCAGGGGTCATGAACTCTCTCAACAAGAGTATTTGGAGATGTCGGTACCTGTGCAGAAGGACCAAGCTACGGGTTTTCAAGGCCCTGATAATGCCAGTTTTGCTATACGGTAGCGAAACCTGGACATTGTCCTGTGCCTTGGAGGCTCGTCTTGAAGCCTTTTGTAATAGGTCCTTGCGCCAGATCATGGGGTACTGTTGGCGGGACCATGTGTCCAACCAACGGTTGCACCGTGAGACTGGCACAAAACCTGTTATCTGCACAATCCGTGATCGCCAACTCAGGCTATACGGCCACCTGGCTCGCTTTCCTCAGGATGATCCTGCCCATCAGGTCGTCTCTATTCGAGACAACCCTGGATGGAGGAGGCCTGTGGGACGACCGAGGAAGTCATGGCTTGGGCAGATCGACCAAACCTGCCGTGAAGAACTAGAGATGGGCCGAGTCCCTGCCTGGCGTCTAGCCATGAGGGATCCTCGTAGGTGGAAGCGAAGGGTGGATGCGGCTATGCGCCCCCGTCGGCGTCAGCCCCCATGATGATGATGAAATTACCCCCCCCCCCACCTCACCCCCCCAAAAAAACACACACTCCTGTCTACGGGCTTAGCTAGCGGAGACGATAATGATCATTACGTAACGGAGAGGAAAAGGGAAGAAGGAAGAGAGACAGAGAGAGAGGTGGGGAGAGAGAGATAGAGAGAGAAGGAGGGGGAGAGAAAGAGAGAGAGAGATGTGAGTGGCGTTATGGCCCTTCG
>NW_020869190.1:1426608-1429108 GCF_003789085.1 Penaeus vannamei
ATTTTGAGGACGTATTGTACAGTTCCCTCATAGGGAATATTTGTTACGGGATAAAGTCTCGTTGGGTGGAAGTTTTGGTTTTTGTAATATCTTTTTCTTGTTTGCATATAGAAAAGCTTTTAATCAGGGCGCATGTGATTATCCGGGAATACATTATAGAATTACTGTCTTGAGAGAGAAGTTTCTTGCAATGACTTTAAGCAGTGGTTGTTGAATTAAACATTTTTTTCCACATTTCTTTTACAAATACGTAAATTGTATTTAATCTAGATTCCTTTTGGTCAAGCAATAATTTCCAATGGCCAAAGGGTTTTGGATCTTACCCCTGATGTTAAGGTTAAATTCCGACATCAGTTAAGCGTTACTAGCAGGAAAAGATTCCCGGCGGCGAAGTATACCAAAGAGAACAATAATTAGAAGAAAGTAACGAGCACGACGATTATACTTGTCGACACTGATATATGCCTATATAAAGGGAGTGCACGGATGTAAGGCTGCGACACTGTGTTCATAACATGGCAACTTGTTTCCCACGTGAAAACTTAGTTGCCAACACAGTTCTACGAAACATGGAAATATATAAAATATTTACTGAAGTAAGGATGATATAAATACAAATGTGTGGACCCTGATCTGAAGTGCCTCGCAGGAACAAACATGGCGAAACTACTTACTTTCAAGGCAAAACTAAAAGAACGCTTTCAGAAACAGACACTAAATCAGCTGAAGGTCCTTTAGAGCCTTCGTAACGGCAGGGAGAACTTGGTCCTTGTATTTCAGAAGCATTGTTTCGTCCACGGTGGAGTTGGGTTGCTTGCAAAAATCTTCACAGTCGTACCTGAAGTGCGCGAGGTAAGCTTGGTCCCTTTTGTACGTATAGGATTTTGCCTCACACTTTCCTGTTGGGGAAGGGGTCGATGTGTTAGATTAGAGCAGGGGGAGGGTGGAGAGGTGAGAGGAGGGGAGGGGATGGTGGAAGGGGAGAGGAGGGAGGGGGTATAAGGAGAAGGGAGGGGAGGGATGGTATAAGGGGAAGGGAGGGGAGGAGGGTTTGTCTCATTTTCCCATTCTTAAAAGGTTACATAAACAAATGAAGTGTTGGAGAGTAAAGTGGAACCGAGTCTTACCATAAGCGCAAGTGAGGACATCGTGAGAAAAAAGACCCGTGGCCAAGTCCATGTCATAAACGGGTTTGGTCTTCCCAGTCGACACGGCCATAGCTTCCAGTGACCTCTTGGTGTGTCGCATCGCCCACAGGTACTCAGGGAGAGAGGCTGCTGAGGGGGAAGGTTCGAGGTTTTTCTGGTGGTAGTACCAGATGAGCTTGTGGGCAGGGTGCTGCTTTCTCTCCTGGCCGGGCGCGACGGGGTGGCTGGTTGGAGGAAAAAAGGAAAAATGAAGATGTGCTTCTATAACTAAATATTAATCTCTCTCTATTTGTCAATGTCTCTCACTCTCTTTCTCTTTCCATCTCCCATCTCTCTCTCTCTCTCCTCTCTCTCTCTCTCTCTCTCTCTCTCTCTCTCTCTCTCTCTCTCTCTCTCTCTCTCTCTCTCTCTCTCTCTCTCTCTCTCTCTCTCTCTCTCTCTCCTTTCTCAGTCAATCCCGCGAACAGATGCATTCCCCACACACCTCTGTAACAGTGACTTTTATGACTAAGACATTTAGTTCTTTCCAGATTGTCTTCAGGCTGAATGTTACAAAATGTATATCGATGCCATAAATGTTAACGATAGGGACACGTGAGCATAAAGTGAAGGATAGAAGCCATCTGATTCAGTGTCTGTGCTGAAATGCAACAAGCCTGATGGAGATGAGAGTGTTATGGAATAATGTATAATTTGGGGTGATAAAAGTGCACAATTGGCCGGGTATCGAGAACACAGGAATAATGGAGTTGTAAACTAAATCATGTATTTCTGATGAAGCTTCGATTGAAAAGAACCGCGTCAAGTGCGTTATGGAAAATATCCTTTTTTAATTTGCCATAGTGAAATGCTCATAGACATGGCTGGTTGGAGAAAAAAAGGAAAAATGAAGATATGCTTCCATAACTAAATATTAATCTCTCTCTCTATTTGTCAATGTTTCTCACTCTCTCTTTCCATCTTCCATCTCTCTCTCTCTCTCTCTCTCTCTCTCTCTCTCTCTCTCTCTCTCTCTCTCTCTCTCTCTCTCTCTCTCTCTCTCTCTCTCTCTCTCTCTCTTCATGACCCAAATAGTGCTGAAAAGAAATTATTGTTGAATGTCTCACCAAGTACTAACAATATTAGTCTGGCTAATGCCTGCATTATCGCTCGCAATCAAGGGTAGCCTGAGGTGCCATTCACACTTCAGTCAAGTCTGGTTATGACCAGGAACAGGATTGGCTCTATAATGGTCATTGCAGTCTGGTGAAACGCTAATATTCTTATAAGCGTTTTTGTTATAATCATGCAATTATAGGTTTATTTTCTAGCCATCATGACCATAGGCTTTAATTCAGTCGCGTTTGTACTGT
>NW_020869190.1:1444108-1451608 GCF_003789085.1 Penaeus vannamei
TCTCTATATCAGGAGCAATGAATGTACAAGAGGTAAAAAGGATAGAAAATGAAAGACAGATATACATTTGCAATTTTCCATGGCCAGAATGGAACAAAGAATAATGTGTTAATAAAACGAGACGCAGAGTAGTTGGGTATTTTTCAATTTCATACGGATCATTACTTCATTCACTGATTAGTGCCCTAATGAGAAATGCATTCACTTCTCAGAAAAAGTCATTAGTGTTAAATGCATCGGTTTGAAATATTCATCTGATAAATGAAATTGAAGGAATACATATCTTGCCTTATTTCTATTTTTATTTTTTGTCCTCTGAGTTGCCAAGAGCCGCTGCTGCTTTGCTGTTAGTAATAATTATTATGTAATGTCAGTTATTATCATAGGAGACACTTTATTAACAGGAAACCATTGCGAAGAAGTAAAACAGTGCAAGAATTTAATAAAACATAAAACAAAAAACAAACGGGTATTGTGTAAAAATAAGGATGTAACGTATGGATTAACTATTTAGTCTTGCAACTTCTAGGCACTCGTGTCTATTTGGTCTAGATAAAAAATGGTAGTTGCATTAGGTATGGTGCGGTATCATTTGTAATATCTAAAAAAAAAAAAAATCCTTGCTCTTCCCTCCCCCTCCTTACGTCTTTACTTTAATTTTTTCATTTTATTTCAGGATAAAAATCGAAGAGATACAGTGTCATATTCGTATTCTTGAAAATTTAGTGCCATCCGGAATACTGTAACACTTCTTAACAAATTTGAACACATTTTTAACACCTTGCATATCTAGGTGTGAGCTGTCGAAGGTCGCTGAGGATGAAAAAAGAATAAAGAAAAATAGAATGAATAGATAAGTAAATTAACAAATTGTGTACGATAAAAATGGTGCATAACATTAATTATGGCGTGGCTCCTGTTTATCTATTTATCCATAATGATACCACTATCACCATTATTATATCTTTACTATTGTTACCATTATCAGTACTTTTACTATGGTTGTAATTATTATTACTATTATTAGCATCGTCATCATCATAAAGACAATTGGTAGAAAAACCCACAATGCACAAACTAGATTTGTTGAAGAAAATGAGAACAGTTTTGGAATCGCTCATTCCACCTGTTTCTACTTCGTCTTCGTATGCACATGCTCCCATTGCTGCTCCGGTTATGGGTAAATCTCCAATAAGCAGTTGCAGTCCGACGTCACATCAACTATTCCGTCAGTGGTGTCACAAGTTCGAGGATTACTCTGTTAGTGAGTCTCCACAATTTACCTCCCGCCACTTGTAGGAAGATGTAACTAAACATGTGTTTCGCTGGAGGTTCAGTGACTTCATTATATTCTGGCACTACATCCTGACTCCTCTATGCCAGAAGCCCGAGTCCTCGACACATTACAGCAGCACTTCCGCAAGCCACAGAACAAGGGCCTACGACGCCGGGAACTCCTCTCCACCAAGCAGGCAATTGGCGAGGCCTTCTCCTACGCCCGCCTGAAAGACTTGGCCGAAGAAGTCGACCTTTGTACAAAGAAGCTCGACATCCAGGCATCTTTAGATGACTTTGTCACCTGCTGTAGAGCGTTTCAGTCCTCCAGGGGTGCTGCTTCTGCTATTTTTGCCACCGCCAGCCAGCTGAACGTCCTCTCTTCCTACAAGAAGAAGCAACGCAACCAGAAGATGACAATTATGTCATCCTCCATAACTGTCATCTTCAGTCTCCTTCATCGACCAAGGACTCGTCCGCCAGGTCTTGTACCTGTCAACACACCATGGGACATAGTTCAAACAAAGGAAGCACCTGTCCTAATTGTTGGTATAAGGGTCATTGGCACCGTATGCCCCAGTGCCCAGCCAACGGCTCTGAATACACTTCTCGCCACAGACAAGGCCACTTAACCTGGTGTAAGTCCCCCTGTAATACCTGTAGTCCTAGTGGACCATCTCCGCCGTCGCCCAGGCGGTCCACTAGGTGCCACCGTGCATGTAGAGTGTCCACGGGCAGGACCCCTCAGCCACTCAACATCACCCTGTCCTATGACATAAAATCTTCCTGACTACTGGTGCTGCCTGACACTGGAGCTGGCATCATGGTGATTGGCCTGAAGCACCAGGATTCCTTAGGAAACCCCTGGTGCATCCTTTCACCCGCACCTCCGATTGACGTCCTCACAGTGGATGGGTTGTCTATGACTCCAACTTTGGGCTGTTTTGAGACCACCCAACAGCTTGGTCCAGCATCCTGCAAGGCCATTGTCCATATTCACGAGGGCATCCAGATGCCACTACTGTCGTATGGCCACTGACTGAACTTGGCCATTGTCTCTGCCAACTTCCCAAAGCCTATCCTTGTTATGACCTATGTCGACAGGTATGCACAGCATGTACCTTCCTTGGCAATGTCGTCCCCCACCGCTGCCCAGTCCTTCTTATAACACCAGTGACGTCCTCGTGTCCAAGACTGACCTCTAGACGATGCCACTGAGGAAGTCTGGTCTGCTCATAAGGATCCACCTTCAGCCTAGTGAGAAACACTTTACCATATATACGCCCAGCCCTATTCCCTTTGCCTACCAAAACCAGTTTAAGCAGAAGCTCGATTCCTTGGAGCAGCAGGAGATCATTTCACTGTCTGTGATGAGCCCTGTGGTTGGTGCTATCTCATGAACCTAGTATCCAAGCCTGGCAACAGTGTCCAGGCCTACCCACCCATTGCCCACACCTGGCGATGTCATCTGTACCATCACCCCATCTGCCAAGTTTTTTTTTCTTTTTTAACCAAAGCTGATACGATAAACAGGAACTGGCAAAGGACCTTGCAAAGGAGGACTGTCACCTCACAACATTCACAATCCCTCATGGGTGCTACCACCACTGCAGAGGACATATGCAATTCTAATCTTGATGCCTACTATCGTGTCGTGCCCATGGCATAACCTTGAACGAGGACAAGTTGACAGTTGCCACCACCATTGGAGATCCCGACCACCGCCAGGCCTCTCCACCCATTGATGTTACATAAACGGTCCTTTACTTGGTCCCCCGACCATGACCAGTCTTTCGAGATGGTCAAGGCTGCCCTCCTGTCATCCCCAGTCTTGGGCCCCTTCAACCTGATACTACCAGTGATTCTCCAAATGGACTCCTCTCGTCTTTATGTTCTTTACAAGAACATGGCCACGGCCAGCTCTGGCTCGTCCAGTGTCAAGATGGAGATGCTAGCTGCTTCATGTACCATGGAAAAGTGTACTTCACCGGCCTTCAGCATTTTACCCATACCACCGACCACTGGCCGTTGATCGTGATCTTGAACCATTACATGCTGGATGCTCATGTTCACCACTGTGTGGTGTACAAGCAAGACCTTGTCCCTGACGCTCCATGTCCTGCACCAGTTAGCTACCAAACATCTGTTGACGATGACAGGAATCTACAGGAGCTTCATGCCGTCACATCACAAAACCAAGACTACCACCGCCTCCTGGAGTACATCACCATATGGTTCCCGCCAACTGCTACAGCTTACATGCATCTGTCTTCCCGTACTGGAAGTTATGGGACAGCCTCTATGCAGACAGAGAGCTCCCCACACCGTCGTCCCTGCTGTACTCTGCCGTTGCACCTTGACTCACCTCCATGACAGTCATGGAGGAATTGAAACCACCCGTTGTCACGACAGGCAGACCATCTTCTGGCCTGGCATTGACTCTATTGTAAAGAGTACTGTTGAAGTATTGTGACTCTTGTCAATGTCCCCAGCCCAGCCAGAAGCAGGAACCATATCTGTGTGATGACCTATGTCTACTGACTTCTTTCATGTGGCTAGGAACTCTTTCCTGGTCATTGTGGACAGACAGATATCCTGTGGTTGCTCCCTGTGGCCAGGACATGACCACAACCAAGGTCATGTGGATGTTCTGCAGGTACTTCACAGAAGTTGGTGTACCAGTCTGCCTCAGAACTAACGGAACATCCTCAAGTCCAGATTTTGTACGGCCACCCTCCCCGGACTGGGGGTGTCCAGTCCTTCACAGCAGAGTGGCAGACCAAGTCCGATAACAGGGATTACCGTGCCGCTGCCCAAGCCAACCAAGTGAACAGCTGTCATGATAGTCATGCTCGTCCTCTTTCCATGACGTCCACTGGACAGCGAGTCTGCATTCAGGACCACACATTCTTTCATGGGATAAAGTCTGTATAATCTTGGGCTACAGCATGTCCCGCCAGTATAATGAACGGTTACCCAACGGAGGCGTATGGTGGCGTAACCACAGACATCTCTGGCCAGTGCCAGTATCCAATTGTTAACCCAATTCCCTGTACCTTGTGTCCCCTTGCCAAGACCAGGAAACAGGGTCATCACACGGTCCTTCCGTTGCCCCATGCTCACCCAGACTTGTAGCAAAGAGTCCCGTATCTGCTCGAGACACTACTGCGAGTGTAAAGGAAAGGGAAAGTGGGATTTTTACATTTTATAATACGGTGCATGGTGTGCCATCTATGTCCATATATAAATGTAACTTGATTTGCTTAAAAGCTCTACATTCTAATATCCTGTCTCAGAGTTATGGCCCCACAGACATTCCATGCAGGCACCCCTCAGCCAGAGGGAGACACAGCTAAGCCCGAGGCGATAGAGATAGCCTCTGTTGTATCCTGAAGCCTGTCTTTTTTGTACTGCACATGTGTTCTGATTAATGTTAATAAAGCTCACTTGTTCAATGAGTTTAAAAGAACCTACGGACAAAAGAATCCAGAACATTAATAATAATAGAGTTAATAATAGAAATGGTGATGACAATAAATAACAGCAAAATAATAAAAGTAATAATGATAATAATAGTGGCATTAATAATAATAATGAGGATGATATTAGTAATATCAACAACGATAATAGTAAAAAAAATAAACTAATAATGATAATAATGGGAATAATGATGATGGCAACAACAAAACAACAATTACAAACAGAAAAAAGGACAGAATGAGGAGAGGCTGTCAGTAGCAGATATGGGAGGCGGTAAGGCATGGAAATTCTGTTTTACATGCACCAGTACTATCCTCCACTCCACCCCTTCCCCACCCTCCCTCCCAAGACGTTTCTGTTCCACATGTATTTCTTCCTCATCTCACTTCCACCCCCTTCCTCTTCCAGTCAATTTTTCAATTCTGAATCCAGACGCCTTAATCAACACCAATATTCCTGACACTCCAATCCCTACTTCCCCGGTACCTACCCCTCTGCCTCCTCGCCCAACTCGCCGCTCAAGACAAGCTAAATGTTCCACCCCATCTACCGCATCCTCTCACATCACCCTCTTCCTCCACCCCTCGAACGTATGTCCCCCTCTTTTCCTCCGCATATGAAAATCTTGGTTTCTCAGATATCCCCAACCAACTCCACTTTAGAAACTCTCGAAGATATTTATAACTATCTAATCATGATTCAAGATAACATTTCGATACACCTCATCCATCCTCCATACTCTCTGTTCCCATTCTTTCTACACTCAGAGAAACTGCCGACATCCATACATCTAATACTCATGTTCCCTTTACACCCCTTCCTCCCACTCCTCCCAACATATCCCCCCCCCTGCATCAGCTACACCACCCCCCTCCCTTCCCCTTTCCCCTGGATACATTCGTGACTCTTTACCACAACAATCCCTTCCCTGTATTGTCTCCCTCCTGACATTTTCCCCCCTGAAATTGTGATCTCATCGCCTTTAAAAGACATTTCTTTCGCTTATCCCTACCTTATACTAGAGACATCTTTGCAGAATCCGATACTTCTTCCGTAAACAATTTTGATCTAATCACCCTTGTTAATCTCTACCCTCCTGAACCGCTAAACGTGTTTTGATGTGTAGCACATTTAATCACCAACTAACCCCTTTCACAATATCACTTTTCTATATTGCTAAATCGCCTTGGATGGTTAGCACATTTGTTCTGCTTTGTGGCCATTAACATTACCACGTACTGGCAAAGGCTGTGTTTTTGTCATATCGTATTTTTTGGCAGTGATTCTCACAGTTAATCAAGTACCATTTGACATAACTATCATAAGTTGACTGCCAGATGCAGCACAGCATCAACAGTTCTTGGATACCCTCACATAACACAGCTTTGTAAGGTGCTGAGAACACTTGCAATATGTACTATTAACTGATTTTCTATAATCTACACTGATCACGACACAGCCAGTTTATATTATGTGCCCATTTCTTTCATTTACAATGCCGAACACTGTTCACAGTTGTTTTCAGAATATCAAATCTTGGCCACCTGCTCAATGCCAATGTAAGTTTGCTTAGAAGGACGATCGAGCTTTCACAGAGATCGCTAGCTCTAAATGATGTTACGTTTGCATTTAATGAACTTTTAATCATATACATTTGAATTTATCAATATTCAAATGTTGATTTTCATTATCGGTATAGGTCATTTGCGTGGCTCTGAGTCGCGTTTCACACCTGTGCAACTGAGCCCGGAAAATTTAAATCGAAGGGGAACTGATACAATGGCATTTATCCCTCACTAGCACATTAATTAGTTTTAACCAATAACCATTATCATTGACTATAGGTGAAGTAGGAGACATGGCAGTACCCCCTTTTCCTTTTTCTAATTATATTGTAAAATGACACCGCACATACGAACAAAGGATATTAGAAGGCGAACACTTTCTAATTAATCATTTGAATTTATCTTCCGCGTCAAAAGCTAAGGTCAATAGCAGGGAATTCTTTGTAGGATTAAAATGATAGAATATTTAAGACGTTAAAATATATCAATGAATAGTGACTCTCAAGTAAAAAAAAAATGATAATGCTTATTGAAAATAAAAGCATAAATATCAAGCTTTAATTCCCCCCAAGGAAACCATTGGCTCTTGACATCCCTCACAAAGTGCTTCAGTTTTAGCCATCATCGGCCCAGGAATCAGTCTTGTGTGCCCGATTCTCACTTCTACGTGTCGGTTAGGATGGGCGCTGATCACCCAGCTGCCAAGGTCATCTCTAATCTCTCGCAGTTTGTTCCTTCCACAAGATTCCTCATTCTCATACCATAGGATCGGCTGTCCTTATGGGGTTGGATGAAGGATGTAGGATCTGGATGTAGGATTTTGTAGTCTCGCGTAGTAAATCCGGTTCATGTAGTCCCGGTGTACTGTAAAGGTGGTTCCCTTCATACAAGGACTTCACAGGAGGACCTGAAAGCCCCTGTGCAGATTCTGAGAGCTTCACCGTGAAGCGAGTCCAACATCCGGAGAACACTTCCTAAGGTCAATGTGCGTTCACATCCGCCATCACCGAGTTTCAATGCAATGCTGAATAAGGAAAGGAACGGTAAATGTACAGGACCAAAAACCTCTCAGTTCACTTTATAACCCTTTCAAGACCCTGTATTCGAGAAATACGGAAATACAATACAGGTTTATTTTTCTATTTATCTATTTATTTATTTTTTATTGTTATTATTACTT
>NW_020869190.1:1461608-1466608 GCF_003789085.1 Penaeus vannamei
CCATTTTTTAGGTAAAATATTAAGATGATAGCCCATCAAGTCAATCATTATTCTAAAATTTTCAGTTATCAAATGCATTTGACCTTCCCCCCCCCCCCTCTCCTCGCGGCACCGAATTTCTTGTTACAGTATATAAAACGAGTGTATATCGGTGTTCGTACATGGTGGCGGTGGATGCTAGAGTTGACTGTGTTATTTTCGTATATGTTCTATTTTCTTTCTTTCTTGGTGTGAAGAAATATATGAACGAAAGTCATAAGATTAATTATTGTTGCAGGTAGTCGGCACTGAAGAAAGAAATAAGAATGCTAAGGTAAATAAATATGATTTTGAGTCTTGTTAGATGGTGCAAGTTTGTTAACATAATTTCCTAATCACCTACCGTATATTATTTTTTTTCTTTATCTCTCACCCAGAATATTCTTGTCCTTGCAAGTGCTTATTGTTTTATCCATCGCTACGATATTTTACTTCGGAAAAATCGACATTTCCACACTGAGGATGGAAGCACTAACACTGGCGGAGAAAACACCAAGGTTCTCCTCGGATGACTTCACCTCAGAGGAGCCTACAAGTTCTACCGCGCCGCCGCCACCTCCCCCTTCATCCGCTGACCCCGCCGTCAGCTCCTGCGCGTGCAGGCTCTCCTTCTTGAAGCCCGCCGACATATACGAGGAACAGCTCGAGGCCTTCGTTTCTTGGGCGAACCTCACTACCAGACAGGCGCTGGAGAAGCAGCATCCCAACTTCCCTGTCAACCTGGTCAGAAGCCTTGACGAGAAGTGGTGCCATCTGCTGCCGATGCCGCACCTGTGAGTCTGGGGAAAGGACGTCATAATAACACATGTTCATAATAGTACTTAACCCCCAAAACTAGATATAGGTGTTTGGAAGCCATAGAGTTTTGACTATCGGATCTTTCTCCTTTTCAAGGATACATTGGGACAATGTGTACCTCCAGTCTGTGACGGTCTCAGGCACCACTTTCCTGCTCTATTCGGCCTTCTTTGATAACCGGGAACTCACGGGTAAGCTAGTTTTATCTTATACAAGGTGTGTGTGCCTATATCACAGGGCAGTTTTCCTGTAATATAAATATCGTTTTTACTGACATACTGGGTATATTTGTGAAATAGAAAATCGTTATCGATCAAAACCAGGGAAATAATACGACTGAACATCTCTCACATTAAGGCTAGTGAAAAAGTATGCTATAACATGTGACCAGACGGTTTGAAAGATAAAATCTCGAATTTGGCGAGTAGTTGATGCTGAAGAGAACTCGCTAAATGCAAATAATAAAACATGGGAAAAAAATATTTGGTTCAGGGGAATCAGTGTCATTCTGTTTTGCTTGTCTGGCGTTAAGAAACTAATTTCATTGTGTATCATTCGTATATATTATGATATCAAGTTTAGAGCAAATGAAAGGCAATTTAATAGAAAAAAAACTTTTGATATTAATGAGAGATCATCACCAAATACTCGCCTTCAATCACCTTTGCTTTGTCTTACATTGTTTTACATCACTGGATACCGCGTCACACACACACACACACACACACACACACACACACACACACACACACACACACACACACACACACACACACACACACACACACACACACACACACACACACATACACACACACACACATATATATATATATATATATATATATATATATATATATATATATAATATATAAATATAATATATATAATATATATATATATATATATATATATATATAATATATATATATATATATATATAATATATATATATATATATATATATATATATATATATATATATATATAATATATATATATATATATATATATATATATATATATATATATATATACATACATTCGATATGTATATTTATTGATGAATTTAAGATCCGCGACCCTGCATCCGGATAGTGACGTACGCGAGAACCAAATTCCCCGCCGCCCCCTGGTGCCACATCTGGTTCAACTCTACGGGGCCGCCCGTCGTCTCTCGCGTCGCCAGGACAGGTTAGGCTCCTTGCTCATGTACAAGTCTCTCTCTTTCCTTCTCCCTTTCTGTCTGTATGTTTGTATAAACAGATAAACTTTTGCGAATGTGCGCGAGAGAGCAGTGACTAAAAATCCTACAAATCTTGGCCAAAACCGCTCGACCGAACCCGCAGAATTTTTGGACTGGCAACCGAGAACGGAGGGCAGGCAGATGACCTTCCTGCTCACGTGCCCGATACCCAGAGCCGAGGGTCACGCGGTGCCCCTGGCCGTGTCGGTCGTCGCCAGGCCTTGCGAGAAAGCAAGCACGTTATTGCAGGTGAGTGCTGTCTTCACCTGGGGCTTCGCTTTTTATGTTATTCGTCACTCGTGATTGTTTAAGTTATAAAATAGGCAGTAAATTAGTAATTATTTCCTTTAATTTTTATATAAAAAAGACGATTTCTCCTTGCCATCACTTTCTGTTTAAAAAAATGAAATAAATATCCCCGTGATTGTCCTTCTGTTAAAAAGGGAAAAATATATAACATATGTGTATATATATATATATATATATATATATATATATATATATATATATATATATATATTATATATATATTTATTAATCTATCCATAGTCAAACCCAACATCTCGATGTAATAGATAACCCCCCCCCCCCAACAGGTGACGGGAGCGATGGAGCGAAACGCGACGACGGCCTTCGAGGGAGGGGAGCCGGCAAGGGGAAAGGAGGGGTCTGAGTCCATTTTTATTCTTATTCTTATTTTCATGATCATTATTGTTATTAATATGATTATTAACGGTTACTGCCATAATGACTTAATGTTTATTTTTTATGGGTGTAGTTATACTGAAAAATAGACAAATTATTTCTTGCTCTCTTGTCGTTAGGTAATATCATGTTTCTTTAATTTAACTCGATTACATCACCTCTATCCGTCCATCTCTCTTTCTAGCTTTCCATCCATCTATGCATCTATCTATCTCTTTCTCTTTATATGTATATTTCTGCGTGTGTGTGCATATATATTTAGCTCACCGAAGGATTCGACCCCGGGGTCGCCGCAGGGTCGGGCGGTGGAGCGTGGCGGTGTGCGGGCCGGCGCTGTACTACTACCACGAGGACTTCTCGGTGCGGATGGTGGAGTGGCTGGAGATCCTGCGGGCGCAGGGCTTCGCCAGGGTGTTCCTCTCGGTGACCGACATCCACCCGAACCTCGAGAGAGTCCTGCGCTAAGCAAGTGGATTCGTCGGGATGGTGCGCTTCTCGTACCCCGAGCCCTACGTCAACGAGCCAAGCATCCGCAGGTGGGAACTGGTCGCAAGCACATGTATGATCACAAACACATGCACTTATGTACACACCCACACCCACAAACACAATGCACACATACACGCGGATTTATCTGTATTCATCTCTATCTGTGTATCTTTACTTCTGCCTATATGTGCTTATCCAATTATCACTGTTTTCTCCATAAAAATCCGAGTTGGCAACAGGAGAGCTAAGCCCTGCCCACTTAGCACAGGAAATATTGATATTTGTTTATTTTCTATTTTCCATAATTGGCTTTTTTGTCATTTGTTAAAATATATATTGAGGAAGCTTTTACCATGATACATCACACTGTTCGACAGATATACATAAATGTGGGTGGGTGCTTCATGCGCAGGGTGGTGTGAAGCGATGGAGTGGTAGTCTAGTTAGTGTTAAGAGCTTGTGCATGCCTTCTCGCTTACAGCTGCCACCGCTGGCTAGCCTCGTGCGAAAAAGGGAGCAGCTCTGCATAAGCCTCCCTCTGCCAGTGCATAGCCTCTCCATCATCGAGACTCCCTGCAGTGCCTCCTCGTGGCCGCCCATGGAAACTGGGGACCTTGCGGTTCCAGGCTAAACTGAGGGGGATCTCGGAGCAGCAGGAGGCCCCAGAGGTCCAGGGCCATGGCTCACCGGCGTGTGGACACGCCCTGGCCCTGTACCAACTCCTGCCCCCTAGCCCCCTGGGGTTAATGGGAGGCTCGGGGGAGGTGGGCCTTGCCAGTCCTCCTCCCCCCAGATATAAACCAATCGGCAGTGCAAACTATAAATGGAGAGGCTGGGAGGAGGGGGAAAGCCCCTCCCACCCAGCTAGTGAGGCGGACTGTGGGCCCTGCTGGGAGGGCGACTGCTGGAGCGCAGGCTGGGAACGGGAACTACCCGTCTCGCCTGCGCTCTGGTGGCCGCCAGCCCAGAGTGAAGCTTGTGGGGGAAAGCCCTCGGAACCCCACAGGTGGATGATGGGGCACGCAGCCCGCCACCCCCTTTTATATGGGGCAGCGTCGGTGGGGGTGGCAGAGGTGGCATCCACCCGGAGCGACTGCCAGAGGCTGAACCTCAGGCGGGAAGTTAGGGTGGGGTCTTGGAACGTCCGTTCTTTGCGTCAGGATGATCGGTTGTCTCTACTGTCGAGGGAACTGGGGAGGCTGAGAGTTGAGGTGGCTGCTCTCTCGGAGGTGAGGAGGCCTGGCAGCGGCATGACCTGTGTAGGTGGCTACACCTATTACTGGTCGGGCCGCAGCGATGGCCACCATCTCCAGGGAGTAGCCATTGCCGTCTCCAGCAGACTCCAGCCCTCGGTAGTAGAGGTTACTCCTGTTGATGAGCGTATAATGGTATTGAGATTGAAGCTTTCTTTTGGCTTCATGTCTCTTATTGCTGTGTACGCTCCTACCGATGTTTGTAAACTTGATGTGAAAGAGATGTTCTACTCCAAACTTACATCTGTGACAGACAGATGTCTTCGACGAGATATTCGCATTGTTCTGGGCGACTTCAATGCGGTATCTGGCTGTGATCGAGCTGGCTATGGTTCAGGAGCTGATGCCGGTAGCGAGAATAGCCTCCTTTTCCGGGACTTTGCTAGGTCCCAGAAATTGAGGATTTCTGGCTCCTGGTACCAGCGCCCAGACCCACATCGCTGGACATGGTACAGTGATGCGGGTAACGC
>NW_020869190.1:1476608-1494108 GCF_003789085.1 Penaeus vannamei
CATTCAATTTTATTTGATTTTTGCACAGAACTACCTTATATCTACAACTTGATCGAGAGCGTTTTTTCGATTTCGACTTAAATTTTTTTTTGTGAATTTTTGAAGTTGGGGACTTCAAGAAAAAAAAAAAGGTAAAAATTTTCTTACATTGACCACTTTTACAAGAAGTACAGGCAAAAACTGCGAAAACGCTCTCGATCAAGTTGCAGATATTTTATTTTTCTACAAAATGAGCTATAATATGTTAATTTTGGACATATGGTGTGCCCGGAATCCTTTGACCCACCCCTAATGGTGGAGTTCCGAGATATCGGCATTTTACGTTTCTTCATCTTTCCAAGGCTATCTTGATATCAACAAAACAAGGCATAAGATTAGTCTTCCTACACCATAATCCTCTATCATCTACCTGCATTCCGAAGTCTTGCGGACATTGCCAGCACGTAACGGTTTCTCAAAATCTTACGTATAGTGCGGAGTGGTGGCAGTGATCTGGGGGTCTATAGGCCTACATTGACCATTTTTAAAAATTTCTCAAAAATCCTAAAAAAATCATACAGCCATTCTGATTTCATGTTTGAATAGAACTATCTTTCTACTATTATTTGAGAAGTTGACCTTACTTTTTTCTTGGTGAATATTTTCCGAAGGTGACTATTTTAACACCCTAATAGGAGATTTTGAAAACATACGTCACTTTTACAAGAACCACGTGAAAATATTGCAAATCCTCATGGTAGTATGTAATAGAACTATTACTCAGCTACAAAATGAGCCATAATACTGTAAAATCGGACCGATTATACGTGTGCTATGCGCAAAAATGTGAAGGACCTAAAAAACGATTTTATTCCTTTTTATTATGTTTACATTTTACTTGACAAATCATGTACAGAATACTTGTATTTGATATAATTATCTATCATATACCTATTATTGATGCACTAATGGGGTTTTACAACGTATAATATTTGTCGAAAGAATAACTTTTCTCCAGTCGGACGGGTACCAAACACATACTTTTCCCCACGCGGCGGGGCCGTCCTGGACCATGAAAATCGTCTTTTTAAATCTGCGGAATAACTCTACGGGGTCACGTAGCCAAATTTCACTCTCAGACTCCGTTTGTTTCTTTGTTTGTTTATTGATTGTTTATTTGTTGTTTTTTTATTATTAGTTTGTGTTTTCTAATATTTCTAAAAGTTATGAACACATTTTAACGAGATTTTAACCAAAGGTGAGTTTTAACCTAACTTAGACGCTTATTGCAGTTTGGTGGTGATGCGGACCACGGTTTGGATCCAGGATTTTTTTTTCTAACTCGAAAAGTTATGAATAGATTTGAATAAAATTTTAACCTGAGGTTTGTCTTAGCCTAATTAATATTCCATAAAATTTTGGTGGTGATCCTGAATATTTGGCAAAACTACCCCCATGGGTGGGGGGGGGGAGGTTTGCATTTTCGAAATTTTTTGCTCATAGATCAAAGTAACTATGTATGATGAAAACATAAAGATAAGAAAATACACCATATGAAAAACATATCATGTTTAGTTATTTCTATGGAAAATTTCTTCATTGTCGTTTTTTGGGACGCTTGCCGGATTTTTCAAATTATTCCGAAAAAAAGAAGGTTGATCTCATCTTATGTGAAATTTGATAAGCTTTCAGAAAATAACCTCATATTTTTATTATCTCTAATCATTGCGTCACAATTGCCGATTTTCTAAGGTAACATCAAAAAAATAATATTTCGGTCGACATCGAAAATCGCTGCTACCACCTAAAAAATAACGGTCGAGCCTTGAAATTTTCAGGGGAGAACCGGGGGCCTAGAAACTACTTGAAAATGCATTAGTCAATTTCGGCAAGAGGGGCGAAAATCGCCGAAAAATCAGCAGAATGTCCCCTCAATATTTAGAATTTATGTAAATAGATGAGTTTTACCTTTTATCTGCCTAGGTATCATGTGCAACACCAGGTATTTTGGATGGATCTAATTCAAATCTGTTCATAACTTTTCGAGTTAAAAAAAAAATACTGGATCCAAACCATGGCCCGCATCACCACCAGAGTGCAATAAGCGTTTAAGTTAGGTTAAAATCTCATTAAAATATGTTCATAACTTTTAGAAATATCAGAAAACACAAACAAAAAACATCAAACAATAACTAACAAACAAAGAAACAAACGGAAGTAACACTATAAATAAACAAAAGGTCATGGGGTACACAAAAATAACCTGTATGTGCTTATATACCTTATATACATACTTTCACATCGCCATGTAATAGTATTTAGTCTTTTCACGGGAGTCGAAGTGTGAAATTGGCCCCGGACAGTTAACACCAATATTCCGCAGATCTAAAGAGACGACGGGTACTTCAGTATGAAAAAAAGTAAGGTCGACTTCTCAAAAATGGCTTCTGGATATTATAATAGAAGGATTGTTCTATTCAGGCATGAACTCAGAATGTTTTTTATTTATTTATTTATTTGTTAAGATTTTTTAAAAATGGTCAATGTAGGCCTATATACCCCAGATCACTGCCACCACTCTACACTATACGTAAGATTTTGAGAAACCGTTACATGCTGGCAATGTCCGGAAGACTTTGGAATGCAGGTAGATAATAGAGGATTCTGATATAGAGACTTTTCTTATACCTTAATTTGTTGATACCAATATAGTCATGGAAAGATGAAGAAAATGAACACCACCCTTGTAGTCTTCAAAAATTCTAGAAAATTCAATTTTAGTCCAAAATAAAAGTTTTATGGCTCATCTAGTGCTTGTTTGAGATGGTTTTTGATATTTTTTTTTTCCTGTGCTTCTTGTAAAAACGACAAATGTGCAAAAAAAAATCATGCAAAAAAAAAAAAAATCGTGATAGTCGGTTCCTTTAAAAAATCACACACACACTCACACACAAACATGTGATTCGTGTGTTTGTGTATTATGTGTTCAATTTTTTTTTGCAAACAATCGATATGAGGGAGATGGGTCTGTTCGATCGCCTGTCTTGAGATAGGGGTGATGTGTGCATAACGCCAGTCTACAACTAGGATGCTTGGATGAGGGCAGGGATTTGGTCTGGTCCAATGGTTTTATTAGTGTCTAGTGTTGTCAGTAGCTTCAGCATGCCATTAGTTGAGATGTCAAGCGGTGGGATTGGTGGATAAGGGCTATGTGGCATGTAGGATGCATTATCGTTTTCATGTGTTAAACCAGATTGGAGGGGCGTGGTAAGCGTGTTTTGTGTTTTGTCATTCACAAAGGTGTTGTCAGAGGCTTTTAAAAGGCAGTGATCGCTGAGGTGTTGTGTCTGTGCGACTTGATGAATTTGAAATGTTTAGGGTTGTTTCTGACATTGTTTGCGATGTCGATGGAAATGTGTTCGTGTTCTTTCTTTATATTTTTGGAAAGGATTTGAAAGCAGTCTAATTACCTGTAGTTTTTTTTTTATGTTTGCGCGCGTCTGTAGAGTCGATGTTTTTTACGGTATTGTCTGCGTAGGTCCCTAGAGAGCCAAGGAAGTGTATGTTTTCTGCGGTATGTGCTTATACATGAATGTGAGTATGGCGGTAAGGGCCAGGATTAACATTAGTGCCGGTATGACCACAAAGGAGAAGTAGAGGGATGGTGTGCCTTGTGGTGTGTATTGGGGTGCCATAGGGCTAAGAGGGATTGGGGCGGGTCAGTGCTTGTTTGTGATGCATGAGTGCTGTGTAGTTGATTCGTGGATGTCTACATATGTTGAAGGATTTGTGCATGAACTGTACGACGAATGTTAATGTAAGTGCAAGAAAGGAAATGTGTGAAAGTACTTGGCATCTATTATTATTTTCTCTTACATTTCTTGAGCATGAGCGGGTTACATGTTGTGTTGTCATCCTAGAGCTAACTGTCATGTGATGATGTATAAAAAGTCAATATTGCTTAATAAGAGGGGATAAAATACTAAAAACATATAATGTGCTATATTTTTGTTTAAATCTAAAATATTAAAAAAGCATGAGTTCTGATGTGCGAAGCGTGTGAAAACACGTCCTCCCGCCACGGTGTCCAGCATTATGAATAGAAAAGCTTGTAGACCTCTTTTGATTAGATGTATAACATTGCCTCATAGCCATCTTTGTTTTATTACATTTTTGTGGGATTCGTAATCCGCAGGTTTTGTCCTATTCAAAAACTATGACTAATTTAGGATATGGTCCACTCGCCCCATTACCATCTATTCCCATTTTTTACCAACTCGCCCCACTTTTTACAGCGAGTATTTTATACAGAAAGGGTATGAGGAATTACCATACCCGAGCCTATTGAACCGTACCGGACCGTATCGGACTATACCAGACCCAATCGAAGGGAAATAAATGACCAGCAGACACCACCGGAGTATTTTAGACATAACATAACCTATCCTAGTCAAACCCAACCAACCTAATCTAACCAGCCAAACCAAACATAACATAACCAACCTACCCTACCAAAAACAACGTAACTAACCAATCAACCTAACCTAACTAAATTAACCAAACCTAACCTAACCAATTAAATTTAACCTAACCAACCGACCCTAATCTAACCAGTCTAACTTAACCAAATACTTTGCTGGGAAAAGGCTAGAAAGTGAGTCGAGTTGGCCATGGGGATGGTGGGAGTTGGATCTTCCCCACTAATTTATCAATATCTATCTATCTATCTATATATGTCTGTGTACATGCATGTGTATATATATCATATATATATATATATATATATATATATATATATATATATATATATATATATATATATATATATATATATATATATATATATATATATATATATATATATATATATATATATATATATGCATGTATACATAAACGTGTGTGTGTATGTTTATATGTATGTGTATATATAAGTATTTATATATATTGCTGCAACTGCCGTCGTTCGGTCTCCAACTGCCGTATGATCGCCACAAAATCTTCGGTTGGACAACGAACGTCTTGACCCCAAACGACTTATTTGGAGAACAAAAGGTCCTAACCATCGCGCCATTCCTCAAGACGCTGTCCTGCGCCAAGGTAAAAAAGCAAAAGAGGCAAAAAAGAAGGAAACGGAAGAGTTGTTCAGCCATTCACCTGTGCAGCTCTGACACCTAACCTCGCTGCTCCTCAGCTATGACCCGAGAATCTTGTGATGTTTACTACAGAAAATCGTAAAGTATAGATATCGTGTTGATGGTGTTGTGTTATACTATGTGATGTTATTCGTTAAGGATAATTATTGATGGTGTTTGTGTAATGTTTAAGACAATTATTTTTGTAAGTAAAGTGTTGGTAATGGATTGGTTTTCGGAGATAAGAATAAAACTATTTGCTTTTTATTCCTTTTATTCATGAACATAATAATAATTATGAAAGTACAAGAAATAAAAATAAGCTACGTGAATCTAAATCTCATATCTAAATAAGCTAAGTAAATCTAAATCTAAAATCTGACTAAACTAAGTGAATCGAAATATCAATCTAATATCTAAATAAGCTAAGTGAATCAAAACCTAAATCTTATATCTGACTAAACTAGGTAAATCTAAATATAAATTCTGTATCTAAATAAGTTAAGTGAATCGAAATATAGATCTCGTATATGAAAAACTAAGTAAATCTAAAGATAAGGATCGTTAGAATCTACACGATTCTAACAAGCTAAAAGATGAGGGCCTTTCTCCATCATGGGGCACCCAGGATGATCCTGGCTCCAGTTTTCCTTTTAATGAAGTGCTGGAAGCAATGAAGGCGAAATAGTTTACAATAGGCCAGGCAGCGTGTGCATATATACATTATATATATATATATATATATATATATATATATATATATATATATATATATATATATATATATATATATATATATATATATATATATATATATATATATATATTATATATATATATATATATAATATATATATATATATATACATATGTGTGTGTGTATATATATACATATATATACAAACACACACACACACACTCAAATATATATATATATATATATATATATATATATATATATATATATATATATAATATATATATATACATATATATACACACACACACACATGTATATATATAGCATCAGGTATGTGCGGAAACCCAGCGAACACCAATTATAGAGTTGCTTAATTAAATTAGATGTCCTACCCTGTGGCTTACACACAACTACCGCCACCCACTTATTTGTATGTGGGAACTCGTATATGTACATGTTCGTGTGAAATACGAGTACAAAAATGTATGCGGAAACACAGAACGTGTATGAGTGAGTGTATGGCAGACTTGGTAAGCGGGTTCAAATCGAGGGAAGGGATGCGCAAGCGAGCACACCTCACACTCGCGTGTCTCGACTCATAATCAGGCGTAATTAGAATTCTCTAATTCACTATTAGTTTTCTCACCTACTGTCACATTTCTTGCACTCTCTTTTTTCGTTTCTATTGATTACTATCCACTCAGGTGTGGGGAACCACGACAGAAGAATGCACAAGTTGTAATCACGAATACAACCACTTTCTCTTAATATTTCGGCCAACAGAGAGTTTTGTGAACAGCAGAGAACGTTTTATTTAGGCGAAAATCTCTCTACGATCGTTCACAACAAACGTTTAAGTGGAATTCCTGAAGTAACAATTTTAAACGTGCGCAAGGTAAATAAACTTCAACTTCATTACTTCGAATGATACAATTTAGGTTAGTATTTGGGTCTTAGTATTATGTATGGTTTAATTGTAAAGGAAGTCATTTTCTCTTCATATAATGTTATTACTTCAATATTGAAGGTTTTATTTCATTACTTATTTCTCATTGTTATTACTGAGGGTCTTTATCATTAGGTTTCGTGTTTCTTTACTTGTCATTCCTGTCTAGTTCTTTCTTTACTTTCAGAAATATATATGCTATTAAACTCAGGTTATCAGGATAATCGCCTTCAAAGTCTCCGTAATCAATGTGAATATTATGTCCAGAAAGTGAAAAAAAAATCTTATTTATATAATCTCGAAATCACCGATCCTTTCAAATTTACATGTTTTTATTTGCTTTCCTTTACTCAGAAAAAAACTAATGATTTAGGTAATGAGAACATAATATATTTAAGATTTAAATTAAAATTGATCAAAAACAGTAAATAGGTGAACCATGAGGAACCGGGTTTGTAACTAAAATCACACACTATAAAACAAAATCACAAAATTTAAAAAGAATAAAGGCACCGGGATTCCCTAACATTGACCTAAATGTCAGGCTGCCCACTACGACCTGCTTAGACCCATGCGGCCACGACCACTAGTCAGGTGAACGCCGGACCTTCTTGCCGCGACCACCCCTCAAGCAGGAGACTTCCGACAGAAGACTCTACTATTGAATCCGTCCATTTGCTTTGGCGGACGGTTCTTCCATGGGGTATCAAATTTTAAGAAAAATCATTGCTTGAGTGATTGATAAAAGTGGATCCCTATACGTAAAATTCAACCTATATAAAATAATTCATAAAATGTCAAAATTAATAAGAAAAATACTAAAAACCGAAAGATGAAACAGTGAAATAAAAGCATGTGACGAAGATATTATATATATATATATATATATATATATATATATATATATATATATATATATATATATATATATACATATATATATATATATATATATATATATATATATATATATATATATGTGTGTGTGTGTGTGTGTGTGTGTGTGTGTGTGTGTGTGTGTGTGTGTGTGTGTGTGTGTGTGTGTGTGTGTGTGTGTTGTGAGTAAACTGAATAAAAATGAGGATAAATTTTGAAATGCAACACCACACCATTTTTGTGGAGAAAAGAATAATTTTCTAATAGCTTTCGTCGTGTTTTAAACGAATCTAGCACTCATTTCCTTCGCAAACGAAGCATAACTATGATATCAGTCTCAATAACTGGGGAGGGTATGATAGGCCTACATATCTGGGAATTTCGAGAAATATCGGTAGAATACTAGTAAGCATTGTATATTAACGTTTTTCCGGGTTGTATAGGAAGCTTCGCCCCCTTAAACCCCCGGCCTGGTTTGCAAAATCTTCACCTTGTATGTTCCGGCAGGAGAGAGCCCAGAACCAGGAACAGTTTTAACCTCATCTTACCTTCAGTCTTAACTCCAGACGGGCTAGGCTGCGGGTCACTGGGATCGTCGGGGTATTCCAGGGCGTTGTTGGCGGGAATTGCGATCGCTTACAGCAAAGTAACAATGGTTTCTTCATTCCTTTTCCATGCACCACAAACCCACTGGTGTCTGTCATTTCTGTAATGACACGATGTCTTACAGTGCGGGCATTGTACTTCCACTGGCAGTACACCGTGATGTAGATATAGTAGGCTTACTTCGTTATTTTGTTGATATTTCGCAGTGAAATCGAAATAAATTTTCTCACAACCTACACACCGTCTATCCATGATGGAACTGATTTGAATTTCAACTGCCTTCTCCTAGGCCCAGTTTCTATTGTCACGTGATGATCTATTCCATATCTGATTGGTTCTATTGAATGGCTATGTTCACGCAGGAATCTAATTGGCTCATTTCATTTCCCTCGCATACGTCATCCGCTACAAATCCGTCCGATTTCCCGTCGGTCTTAACGACTTTTGTGTCATTATGTCGCGGCACTGGAGGCGGAAGGTTACCGCGGGTCCTCATACAATGATGTATTCTACCACATGGTAAGCTCAGATTCTTTAAATTAGGTATGGGGTTGCATTTCCAATATCAAAATGAATATGTAAAAATATCAAAATAGATAGTGGATCGCACCTAGAAAATAAAATGAGACTAATAAAAACGAATTTCCCTAAATTAAAATAGTCCCCCCTTAATATAGTTTTCTTTAGACGTATGACATACTTTATCATAGAGGGGTAACTATTATCATCCCTGGCCCTTGACAATTCGGATGAAAATTGATCCCAAAAGTTTAGCAGGAGATTGCAAGTGATGGGCGTGTGTGGGTGATGTAATACCTACGTTACCCATATCTTCCCCTTCTACTGTTGCCACACATAAATTATATTATATATTTTCACAAATACCCTATACAATTATACTCGCCCACACATACCTTCCGCCCAGCACTCACCGGACGCGAGATTCCGCAAGACTTCCGTCTTGTGACGTCATTCCGTTTACACAGACACATTCTCTCTCTTTTCCGCTCCCTTCCACTTCCACTTCCACTAGTACTAAGCGACACCTCTTCAACATTCCACTTTAACCTGTATATAACAAGGTCATCACCATACTTATCGGACTAGACCTCTGCCCCTTGTACCGGTCCCCCTCCAAATAAACTTCTGTTTCCCCAACGTAAGACTGCTGCGTCACGCTAGACGCCACAGATATATTATATATATATATATATATATATATATATATATATATATATATATATATATATATATGTGGAAAGGTATGAATGAGAACGAATATCTTCACAATACAAGAGATGTATTTGACCGGTTTCGATTATATCTTCGTCAGAAATACATGTATTTCTGACGAAGATATAATCGAAACCGGTCAAATACATCTCTTGTATTGTGAAGATATTCGTTCTCATTCATACCTTTCCACATTTGTCAACATGAATACGGTTCATATATATATATATATATATATATATATATATATATATATATATATATATATATATATGTATGTATGTGTGTTGTGTGTTTGTGTTATGTTTGTGTTGTGTGTGTGTATATGTTTATATGTGTGTGTGTGTGTGTGGTGTGTGTGTGTGTGTGTGTGTGTGTGTGTGTGTGTGTGTGTGTGTGTGTGTGTGTGTGTGTGTGTGTGTGTGTGTGTGTGTGTGTGTGTGTGTATTGTGTGTGTGTGTGTGTGTGTTATGTATATATATATATATATATATATATATATATATATATATATATATACATACATATATATATGTATGTATGTCCGTGTCTCCGTCTGATCAGTCTGATGAGACGTCCTTTTATCCAGCTATACCTTGCGAGGGCGTTTGCTTGCAGAGGAGAGAGTGCCAAAAGGGAAAGTGGAGTGCCCGCTGGAGGAGGAAGGCAGCTGCTAGGGCCTAGGTGCGAAAAGGGGGCCCATCCAGCCTTGAGCATATTGTTCACAGTATATGTGTGTATGTGCTTGTATGTGTATATATATGTATGCATTTGTATGTGTATATATATGTATGCATTTGTATGTGTGTATATGTATACATATATATATGCACATTTATGTGTGTAGGTATATGGTATGTATATGTGTATGTACGTATATGTAGACATGAAAGTCATATTTATGTATATATGTAAGAATCTGTTTAAGGTGAAGGGAACAATGTTGAATCGCTTTTATCTTTTATCTTATTTATATACATAGGAAAACTATGTAACATCAGTATAATTAAATAAGAAGGGCACTATCCACTCCGGCCAGCAGAGAACCTGAAGAAATTAATATTCATCTTCAGCCTCCGACACGCACCAGAACAAACCCACTTACAACATGCTGTTTAAGCCCAATTTATGCCCAGTAAGAGGTTATGCCCCCCCCCCCTTCATCATCTTTTAATACTTCATTTTAGGTTGCTAGCTACCATCTTAGCACTTGTTTTTCTTTCTTCCTTCGAGAACCTTAGATTCTCTCCTTTCTTTTGTATTGTATAAAATCAACAAACTTCTCTACAAATCCGAGTTTGTTTCTCCTGTCTGCTCACGCCCTAGGCCTCGCAACAAGCATTCCATTTACAAAATTCTGGATACTACGCATGTATTACCAGAAAAAGTCAGTCCATGCACCATAAGGGTATACCAGTTGGAAATGTATTTTTGGAGGCAATACCCTTTATGTCTCGCTGCCAGGGAGAATCCTAGTTGAAGATGAGCTGTTCCGAGAGACATACCAAAACCCAGATGAAGTCCTAGAAGGAGCCACCTGGACGAGGTGTGATTCAGCTTGTGATTCGTCATCCTCCTCCTTATGATGCTGCTTTTGCTGGGTTGATTCATTTGACTCATAAACTCTTTAACTGATTTCTTCAAATCAGCAATATCCTTATCCTTAGCCACAAGCTCCTGGCTAATAATATCTGCACTGAGAATGTTCCTAGTTCCTGTTGAAGTATAGTAAGTATTGGGTTTGCTGGGCAGACCTTCAACTTTGCTCCAGCACATTTACTAGAAGTGAATTTATTTGTATCATCGTCATTGCATCGTAATGTGTCCAAATTTTGGGCATCTATTGCAGCACCTTCTTAAATATATGGTCTGAATTGGGCACGTTCATATCCAACATAAACATACCCAGGTACTATACTTGATGCAAATGTAAAAAAAAAGAAAAAAAAAATCTGGTTTTAGTTTACAATTAATCTTTCTTGGTCATGCAGTTCCATGTCCACTGCACTTTGGTCCTTCATGTTTTCAAGAATTTCACTTTCTTTTACTGTCCTCAGATCCCTGTAAAAGATTGCTCCCTTACAGGTATTTGGGCCAACAGGGATAGTTAAGCCACGCCGCATGCATGACAGCTGGCAGAGCTGATGGTTGGAGCTGGTGAAGCCGATACTCGCATATTGATTGAATTGATGAAATTGTGCTACGCAGCGTGGATTAGCCAATCCTAAGGGGATTCTGAGTGACCGTATTTTATTTATTTTATTATTATAGCCTTAAAATTAAGATTTATTATTCAAATGATATGAAACTTGGTGGTTTAAATTGTAGTATATAATATCGTAGTATATATAATCGTAATATATATATATATAAATATATATATATATATATATATATATATATATATATATATATATATATATATATATATATATATATGAACCGTATCCATGTTGACAAATGTAGAAAAGGTATGAATGAGAGTGGATATCTTCACAATACAAGAGATGTATTTGACCGGTTTCGATTACGTCTTCATCAGATATATATATATATATATATATATATATATATATATATATATATATATATATATATATATATATATATATAATCGTAGTATGTATAACATATTAAAGAATCCCTTAATCCGATCATAATTAACAAATTTCGTTCTGGGGTGCGAAGGGGTGTTCTGGGCCACCAGGTGTGGTTTGTGTGTGCGTCTGTGTCTCAATGATGTAGTATTCGTCTTGTTCACGTAGGTGGGTCCAAGTGTCTTTTCGTCGCTTGTGTATGCGTGTAGTGAATCAGGAATATATATAATATAATATATTATATATATTATATTATATATATATATATATATCCCTTTTTCGATTTTTGTTTGTTTCTCTCGTTGGGACCGTCCTCGCTTCCCGCTATCGTTACGTTGGCGAACGAGGATGGGAGATAACGAAGCGCATATCTTATGATTTCAGGTGAGATATGAACTGATGTTATACTGTTTGGGAGATAGATGAGAACATCCCCAACATTGGCGACGAGAGCGAAACAATCCACGCAGCGGCGATTTCAAGACCGCAGATCTACCGGCGATCGTGGTGGCCTAGATACCCCAAGCAGCCGAGCGCGGACTCCCCCGCCACGGATCAAGTGGACTCGCCCAACCGAACGTGCCCTATTTTGACAAAATGGGCTCTGGAACACCGATGTATGCCACAGTGGAGATTTTTTCTCCCGAAGGTGAACCACATCAGGTCGGTGTCAGGTGGAAGCAATGGTTAGAAGCTTTTGAGGATTATTTAGCAGTGTTACAAGTAAACGATTCTGATAGGAAATTACAGTATCTTAGACATCACATGGGTATTCAAACTAAAGAGATATGTAAACTATTTCCTAATCATAGTAGTTTAAACACATATGAGGCGATGGTCAGTGCACTGAACCAGCATTTTTCGCCCAAGGTAAATAAGTATTATGAGAGATTTAAATTTGGAAGTTGTAGGCCAAGGCATGATGAGAAGATAGACTCTTGGGTGACAAGGTTAAAGCAAGCAGCTACCTTGTGTGAATTTTCTGATTCTGTATTAGAAGAAAGAATCATAGAGACCATTTTACTTCTCACGCCAGACCGCAAATTTAGAGAAAGAATATTAGAAGCAGGTCCCTTAACTCTAAATAAACTGATGGAATTAGCTAGGATGAGAGAAGACTCAAAGTCACAGGCTGATTCCTATGAAACTAAAGAGTTTGTGAGTAAAGTACAGGAACATAAGGGTAGAAGGCTACCAGTTTCTGTACAGAGGAACAGACCAGGTGAGTTACCTCCAAGAAATAAGCCAAGGACATCAGATCAGAGATATCCTAGTGCACAGGGCTGCC
Source organism: Penaeus vannamei (assembly GCF_003789085.1). Taxonomy (NCBI): domain Eukaryota; kingdom Metazoa; phylum Arthropoda; class Malacostraca; order Decapoda; family Penaeidae; genus Penaeus; species Penaeus vannamei. The sequence goes on from NW_020869190.1 coordinate 1,489,969, forward strand.
GTAGGTGCGGTAGGGAAAACCATAGAGCTAAGGATACTGATAAATGTCCAGCTATGGGTAAGCAGTGCAATAACTGTAAAAAATGGAACCATTTTGCTCAAGTTTGTACAAATAAGAGAAATCAGAGGTCAAGGAATGTAGTATATAAGACTGGGGACACACAAGAGTCTGACTTTGATTCAGACAAAGATTGGGTATTTTCCATTAAGTATATTGAGGGTAGAAAGAAAAGAATATAGATGTTCAATTAAATGGCAAACCAGTAGTAATGCAGCTAGATACAGGGGCAGATGTTACTATCTTGCCGGAGTATATAGCTAAGACAATTCCTGGTATTAAGATGCAGCCAGCAGATAAAGGACTGCAGACATATGGGTCACATGGGTTGACCGTAAAGGGTATGGCTAAAGTAATGGTAAAGTATGAAGATCAGGTGCATGAAGATTTACCTTTATATGTTGTGAAAGAGAGAGACGAATGTCTTTTAGGATTGCAATGGTTATCCCAAATTAACTTTAATTGGCCAAAGGTGTTTGAGAAAGTATCCAAGGTAAACATAAGAAATTTATCATCCATAAATGAGATCATACCACTATACCCTGAAGTTTTCTCTGAGGGTATAGGTACAGTAGCAAATAGCCAAGCCTCATTAGCACTGCAACCAGAGGCAGCTCCGAAGTTCATGTCTCCCAGGAAAATTCCGTTTGCATTGAAGCCTGCTGTAGAACAAGAGATTCGCAGATTGGAGGCTGAAGGAACCTGGGAGAAGGTTAATTATTCAAATTGGGGTACACCTTTAGTACCAATAGCAAAAAGAGATGGCAGTGTAAGACTCTGTGGAGATTATAAAGTAACTGTAAATCCACAACTGCAGGTTGCACAACATCCGCTTCCAAATATTCAGGATATGTTAGCTGCTATAGGAGATTGCAGAGTATTTTCAAAGATTGATTTAAAATCTGCATTTTTACAATTAATGATGGACGATAAGTCACAAGAGATTTGTACACTGAGCACTCATTTAGGGTTGTTCAGGCCAAAAAGACTGCCATTTGGAATAGCATCAAGTCCAGCTCTTTGGCAGCAAACCATGGACAAGATATTCCATGCCTTACCTGGAGTATTTTGTTTTGTAGATGATATTTTGATAGCAGGAAAGGATGAAAGAGAACATCTTGAAAGATTATTGGCTGTTTTAGATAGAATCAAGGAAAATGGAATGAAAACACACAAAAGTAAATGTCACTTCTTTGTAAAATCCCTAGAGTATTTAGGCTTCAAAATTGATGGTAAAGGTATCCATAAGACAGATGAAAAGGTTAGGGCAGTAAATGATGCTAAAGTGCCAGAGAATGTTAAAGAATTACAGTCATTTTTAGGGTTAGTCACATTTTATGGTAAATTTGTTAAGAATTTAGCCACTATTGCTAGCCCATTGTATAGTTTGACCGCAAAAGAAGTTCCATGGAACTGGTCAGTAAAATGTCAAGAAGCTTTTGACAGGATTAAGGCTGAGATAACTAAAGAAACATTTCTGGTACACTACAATAAAGATTTGCCTGTAAAACTAGTGTGTGATGCATCGCAAGTAGGGTTAGGTGCAGTATTAGCTCACGTTATGGAAGATGGTACTGAAAGACCCATTGCTTTTGCATCAAGACTACTGAATAAGGCAGAACAGAGATATTCTCAGATAGAGAAAGAAGGATTAGCTTTGGTTTATGGTGTTAAAAAGTTCCACATGTACCTTTATGGCAGAAAGACCTTTACATTAGTAACGGATCACAAGCCACTATTAGCCATTTTAGGACCAAAGAAGAGTCTGCCGGAATTAGTAGCAGCTCGTTTACACAGATGGTCAATAACCCTAGCTGCCTATAACTATGATATAGAGTATAGGTCAACAGCTAAGATGGGGAATGCAGATGCTCTGTCGAGACTGCCAGTCGATCAGGCTTCCAGTGAGGATTCATCGAGCATTTTGTTGGTAGACGCATGCGAGTTGCCGGTTACATCGAAGCAAATTGCATGTCAGACTAAGAAGGATCCCATATTATCTAGGGTTTTACAGTGTTTGTCACAAAATAATAAGGATGTATTGTCGGAACAGCGATACAAGCCATTTACAGACGTGTGGTCAGAGTTGTCTGTTGTACAGGATTGTATATTGAGAAATACCAGGGTAATAATCCCGGACCGTTTGAAAGGTAGAGTTCTAGCGGAGTTACATGCCGAACACCAAGGTATTGTACGCACAAAGGCAATTGCTCGTACTTTTGTGTGGTGGCCTGGTATTGATAATGACATTACGACTTATGTAAGAAATTGTGAGGGATGTGCATTCCAGCAGAACAATCCAGCTCCCTGTAAGACACACCCTTGGGAGACACCTAGTACTCCATGGCAGAGAGTACACATCGACTTTGCAGGTCCATTTCGAGGTCACACTTTCTTGATTGTGGTTGACTCATTTAGTAAGTGGCCTGAAGTTATACCAATGACCTCTACAACTGCATATAGCACCGTGAGAGTGCTCATGTCCCTATTCGCAACACATGGTATTCCTGAGCAAATTGTGTCAGATAACGGACCTCAGTTTGTTTCAAGTGAGTTTGAGTTTTTGTAAAGGGAACAACATCAAACACATTCGTAGTGCTCCGTATCATCCCGCAACGAATGGTGAGGCAGAAAGATTTGTACAGACGTTCAAGTCTAACATGAAATGTAGAGGCAGTAGCAGATCTGGTCTCACCACTAACATAAACAGGTTCCTATTATCATATAGAACCACTCCTCATGCAACCACAGGTTGTTCACCTTCGTTTCTGTTGATGGGGAGGAGGGTGAGATGTAGGTTAGATGCAATGACACCAAAATTAGCTGTAGAACAAAAGAGTAAAACCGAGACTGTGAAGGACTATAGAGAATTTAACATTGGAGATAAAGTATTGATAAGATCATATACTTCTTCAGAAGAAAAATGGTTTGAAGGACAAGTTGTACAAAAGCTAGGTAAATTGCATTACATGGTAAAAGATGAGGATGGTCGAGAGATGAAAAGGCACATTGATCAATTGAAGTTATCACATCTAAAGAAGGCTGTAATCATAATTCCTTCTGTGCAGCAAGATCAATCAATACAGCAGGAAAAGAAGGAAGTTAAAGTAGACCAGGAGAATATGCCTGCTGATATACCTAAAAAGAGAGAGCTACCACAAAGGTCTACCAGAAATAAACTTCCGGCTAGGTATGCTGACAATTATATCCTTACGGGAAGAATGTAATTGTATCTATGTGTAATCAAGCCATTGTGATGGTATTAACTGTATGCTTCGGGGCAGTTGTAATACTTATAATTGTGATATTGTCAACTATTGTGATATTTGTGATATTATGTATTTATTCAATATGCTTTTGGGATTCTCAAAAAATTGTATTATCTTCCATAAGGGGGAAGGAAGTGTCATGTATTAACATACACTAAATGATATATGCTATTAACACTACAAGCTTCTATGTATAAATTGACTAACAATTATTATGTTTGTGATACCCGTGCAACGATGTGCAATCCGTTTTCTATGACCGGTCAAATGTATGCCCTAGCGGCGATGTATGTAACCCCTCAAGGCTTAGCAACAATAAAGAGTAGACATAGAAGACTCTTTCTACAAACCCTACATTAAACGGGTTTATCCAAGACTTCGCGATCCCTACTTTGGCGAACGAGGATGGGAGATAACGAAGCGCATATCTTATGATTTCAGGTGAGATATGAACTGATGTTATGCTGTTTGGGAGATAGATGAGAACATCCCCAACATATCCGAGCTGCGGTTCCTTCACGAATTCAGCAACCGTTCTTTTATTCATTCTTTTTTTTATATATTTATTGTAGGTTTATTCTATTGCACGTGTAGCATAAACCAGTATGATTCCTCGGCCGACTGGATCGCTGCATGCGTGTGTTAAGTGGATCAATGCTGTATACTCTCTGTAAAGTTTTAGAGTTCGGTCTATAAATGTTGCACCGTGTACACGGAATAGTGCTGTGAGATTGTTTAGTCTGATGAGGTTTTCTTTGAGAACTGTGTTCTCATTGGGGGAAATTTGAAAATTTTGTTGCCAAAATTCCCTATG
>NW_020869190.1:1509108-1514108 GCF_003789085.1 Penaeus vannamei
AGGTGAGAGATCATGCAAGAAATGCAGTCTTGGGTCTAATAGCACGTTTGACCCTTTCCGTTGCGTGTGAATAAAACCGCTTTATGATGGACGAAATTTTATTTTCGAAATGCTGTTGACTTCGATAGTGTCAACGTTGACACCAAAGGTAGCTGACGAGCCATCTAATTACAGACTATATTCTCTACTCGACTGCTGTTTCTCGCAATAATCCTTGCAAATATTTTGATTTGATTGGACGTCCTACACTGAAGCAGAAAAAAATGGTAGAATTTTTATTAACCTAACATAAGTTGCAAAAGGCCCATACGCACACGCATGAGTACAAATACATACACTTACATAAATACATACCAAAGGATAACTGACTGCAACAGGAAAGGCTTGTTTTTTCCATCCAGGCACTTTCCATGTCTTTCAAACTTGCAATCTTATTTAACATTTCTAATCATTATCATGCTAGTACTTATTACATTGTCATCATCATCATTGTTATATAATCATCGTCGGTAACGTACCATCACACACACACACACACATAGACACACGCATTCGCAGGCAGGTTGCATAAAAACCTCTCCCAACCCATTTATGTTGCCCCTCAACACCGGGGCCGAAAGGGCGCCAGATTCGAAACCCGCGATCGCGAGTTCGAATCTGCAGACGATAGCCAAAACTGCTCCCTCTGGTTGCAACCTCGCCCGGGGCTGAAAGACATGGAAAGCACCCGGGCACAAAAATACAAGACGCCCGCTGGTTGCATTCAGTTTTCCCTCTTGTGTATTTTATGTGCCATGGTCAATAAAAGTTCAATTCTTTCCTCATTTCAGTGTAATACGCCAAAAAGCCATATCTCTTTGTAAAGCGTCAAAGGTGTGATAGAATTCGAATACGAAAAATTAAGAGAAACGTCCCAATAATAAAAAAATACAGGCGAGTGAGAAAAAAAAATCAAGTAGAAAATGCATCAGAATGTGATAAATATGCAAAAGAAAGAAAACTTTCGAAACAAAGAATACAGAAAACTGCGCTAACAAAACAGAAAGTAAAGTAAATAAAAATGGAAATAAAGAAACGTGTAACTGAGAAAATGCGAAATATGAAAATGCGTCCAAACTGCGACAAAAATGCGAATCAAGAAAGCAAGGCGAGAGAGAAATTAACATAGCTAGAGAAATACAAAAAAGTTTGCTAACCAAACAAGATAAGGCGGAGAAAAAGGAAGAACATGTTTCGAAATTTGCGATATAAAACAGAAAAATTGCGATATAGTAAAACGCGAAAAGATAAGAAGAGTGACGTCAACAAGAAAGCATAGATAGAACGAAAAGAATAATGATGGAAAAAAACTTTCTCAGCTGCAAACCGTTTTCCCCTGCTATGCATTCATGCGCGCCTATGTACGTCTTTCTACTTAGGTGTGCGTGTGGGTAAATGCAGTGCGAAAGAGAAAAAGAAAATTGTGAAATAGATATAGAAAAGTGCGCAAACAAACACGAAAACAAGGCGAAGGAAAGGGATAAAATGCGCCAAAGCCTACGATATAAAACAGAAAAATTGCGATTTAGTGAAATGTACAGAAATTGCGAAACAATAGAATAATAATGAGGATAAAAAAGTCGCCACATTGCAATCAGTTTTCCCCTGTATCTATGTGTGTATGTATGTTTTATTAATGTGTGTATATGTGGGTCATGTGCCTCTCATTATAGGTCAATAAAAAATTCCAACATGTAGAAATTCTGTACTTCAATTACATCAGATAACACTTGAATGATTGAGCTCCGATGGCTCGGTGGGTAACACGCGATTCTCACGTGAGAGCGGCCCGGGTTCGCGTCTCGTTCGTGGGTGGGTTGTTAACTTTTCATTTTCATTATTATTTGCTTTGTCGTTATCGTTGTTATTAGCGTCTTTCATCATTATTCTTACTATAGAATTTCCATTGTTATCTTATTTTGTTATTATTGTTATTCATATTGGTGTTTCTGTTATTATGATCATAATCATCATCATTGTTATCATTTATATCATTATAATTATTATCATTATATTGTTGTTTTTATGAATATCATTATCATTACTATTGTTATCATTATTATCAGGATTATCATCCTTATCATCATCATTAATTATTATTATTATCATTAATATCATTATAACTCTTATCGTTTTTCTTATCATCATCATTATTGTTATCATCATTATTAATTTTATCATTATCATTATTATTACTATTACTATATTATTATTATTATTATTATTATTATTATTATTATTATTATTATTATTATATTATTATTATATTATATTATTTTTATTATTTTATTATTTTATTATTATTTTCATTATTTCATTATTTTCATTATTTTTCATTATCGTTATCGTTATCGTTGTTGTGTTGTTGTTGTTGTGTTGTTGTTGTTGTTGTTTGTTGTTGTTTGTTTGTTGTTGTTGTTGTGTTGTTGTTGTTATTGTCATTGTCATTGTCATTGTCATTGTCATTGTCATTGTCATTGTCATTGTCATTGTCATTGTCATTGTCATTGTCATTGTCATTATCATTATCATTATCATTATCATTATCATTATCATTATCATTATCATTATCATTATCATTATCATTATCATTATCATTATCATTATCATTATCATTATTATCATCATCATTATTATCATTAACATTATCATCATTATCATTCTTCTTATTATTATCATTATTATAAATTTCATTACTGTTTTTATTATCATTATCATGATTACTATAATTTTCATCATTGTTATTGCAATTATTTTCATCAGAATTGTTATTAGTACTACTATTATTATCAACAATAGTTCTTCTTTTTATTCTTAACATTATTATTAAATTAATATTATTAGTAGTAGTCTGATTATTCAAATTGTCATTATCATGATTGAAATCATCATGTTATCATTATTATCATTACCATTTGTATTGTTATCATTATTATTATTATTATTTCTATTATCATTATCATTATTATTATTTTCACAAGATGCAAGATCTAGCGGATTACTATTGTTGATTTTACTATATTTATTTCTATTGTTATTGTCAATATTATTAGTATAATTATCATTGTCAACATCATTATCAATATCATTACTATTAGTATTGTTATTAATATTGCTATTATTATTATCAATATTATTACTGTTATCATTAATGATATTGTTATCGTTATCATTATTATCACCATTACCATAGTGATCATTATTATAATTATTATCGCTTTTATCATCATCATCATCATCATCATCTCATATCATCATCATCATCATCATCATCATCATCATCATCATCATCATCATCATCATCATCATCATCATCATCATTACTATTATCATTATTATTATTATTATTATTATTATTATTATTATTATTATTATTATTATTATTATTATTATTATTATTATTATTATTATCATTACCATTATTATTATTATCATTACCATTATTATTATTATCATTATTATTATTATTTTTTATTATTGTTATTATTATAATTTTTATCATTATCATTACTGTTATTAATATTACTATTATCATTATCATTACTATGATTATGATTGTTATCATCATTATCATTATTATTTTCATTATTCCTATTATTGTGGTTATCATTGTTATTATCATCATTAACATTATCAATATTATTATCATCATCATTATCATTATCATCATCATTATTATTATCATAGTCATTGTCATTATAATTATATTCATCATAATCATTATTATCAATATTATTGATATTATTATCATAGTTATTATTATTATTACTATCATTATTATTAATACTACTTCCATCATTATCAATATCACTATTGTTTTTATTATCCATTCATGTCATAACTATAATTTTCATCATTGGTATTATTATTATTACAATTTTTACTATGAAATCCATCATTGGTATCATTATTATTGTTACTGTAATTTATAATTATCATTATCATAATTACTCTTATTGTTATTACTACTTCCGTTAAAATCGTAATTTTATGATGATCATCATCATTATCGTTCTTCTTGTAATTATTATTATCATTTTTTAAATCATCATTATGCTTATTATTGTTATCATCATTATTTGTAGTAGCAGCATTATCACTGTCATTATTACCATTATTATTACCATCACTGTAATTATTATTATCGTAATCATTAATGATATTACTATCATTATTATCATTATGATTCTAATAGTGTAAAATAATAACCATCATTATCATCATCCTTCTCGAAGGAGCTACGATGGGCCGGTGGCGTTGCTTCTTGCGCGAGGCGGCCCGGGTTCGCGTCTCGTCCAGGGAGGGCTGTTCTTGCTTCTGATTTCCTTGTTGATGTCGGTACTTTATTGATATGTATTGCTATAATTATCCTTATCCTTTTCATTATTGTCAATCTTATTATTATTATAATCATCATTATAATAATGATCATTATGATTGTTATGATAATGATTGTTATTGTTATATTTATTATTATCATTGCTATCATTATTATTAATTTTGTTATTTTCATTATCATTACTATGACAATTATAATTATTATTATTTCTGTTATTATTATCATTATTATTGTAATTATTACTATTGTTATTATGAGTTTTAGTATCATTGTTATTCTTATTTTTCTTATTTTTACTGTTGTTATCATATTGATTACGATCATCATTGTTATTATCATTATCTACAATGTTATCATCGTTATTTTCATAATGATAATAACATTAATGGTAATAATACTGATGATTATTATTATCATTATCATTATCATTATCTTTATTTTCATTTTTATTATTATTGTTGTTATTATTATTATTATTATCATTATCATTATTATTTTTTTATAATTATTATTATTATTATTACTATTATTATTACTATCATTATTATTATTACAATTATTATTATTATTATCATTATTATCATTATCATTATTATTATTGTTGTCACTATTTTTATTATTG
>NW_020869190.1:1519108-1520459 GCF_003789085.1 Penaeus vannamei
TATCAATGTTTTTATTATCATAATCATTATCATTATCATTGTTACTATTATAATCGATACCGTTATTGTTATTATTTATGTTATCATTATTATTATCATTCCCAATATCATTACTTTATCGTAATCATTATCAATATCATTATCATTATCATCATGATATTATAATGATAATGATAGTAATAATGATGATGGTGATAATAATAATAATAATATAATATAATAATAATATAATAATAATATAATAATAATAATAAATAATAATAATAATAATAATAATAATAATAATAATAATAATTAATAATAATAATAATAATAATAAATAAATAATGATAATAAATAATAATAATGACAATGATTATCATTATCATTATCATTATTATTCTGTTATTATAATTATCATTGTTATCATTTTGTTTAACTTTATTATTATTATTACAATTATTATTATTATCATTATCATTACCATTGGTTTTATTATTCTTTATATTATTGTTGTAATTATCATCATCATCATTATTATTCTTATTGATATGTTATTATTATATTAACATTGTTATCAATAGTAGTATAGTAATAATAATATTAGTACTAACGTCATGATCATCATCATTATTATTTTTATAATTTTTTTATTCTCATTTCTTAGTAGATTAATTGATGATTATTATTGTTGTTATTATTATTATTCATTATTATTGTTATTATTGTTATTATTGTTATTATTATCACTATTGTTCTTGTCACTTTTTCACACTATCTTATCATTATTATTATTATTATTGTTATCATAATAATTTATATAAATTATTATTATTTTTTATATTACATTATTATCTATTATTTATATTATTATTATTATCATTATTATCTATTATTATTATTATCATCATTATTATTATGACTATTATCAATTAATTATTATTTATTATTATCCATTATTATATTATGCACACGATATTCTGAGGCACATATTCAGGCGAGTATAGAGTACCGTTACATTACAATGAGAGACTATTAAGAGGATATGATATTATATCTATCATCATATAATGATAGGATGTCCAACGATACGCACGAGCGATTATATTATTATTATAAATATAAATAGATTATCATTTCACTGTTGTTTTATCAACAATTTACCATTATTATTATCATTATATTGTATCATTAATTGTTATGAGCTACTTTTCAATTAGGGCACTGGAGCATATATATGTATATCGGGTGTTGATCTGAGAGCTACAGTCTATCTGATGATGCGAGCTACTGTAGCTATAATCTTGCTCGTGCTAGACTAGCAGGACACCACGGTCACATATATAATAGATCGAGAGATGCGATAGGAGAG
>NW_020869190.1:1525559-1530559 GCF_003789085.1 Penaeus vannamei
AGGGCCCCCTCGACGCCACGGCAGCCGACTTCTGGCAGCTGGTGTGGGAGCAGGGCAGCGTGGTGATCGTTATGCTGACGAGACTCACGGAGAACGGACACGCCTTCTGCCATCGCTACTGGCCTGAGGAAGGAAGCGACCTGTATCACATTTATGAGGTGGGGTGGATGCGCCATGTTGGGGGTGGGGGAGGGTTGTGTAGGGGAGGGGGGCGGTGCTAAAGGGAATGGTAGGGGTGAGGGAGAGACATACCGATCCTCCTTTCATAAGGAAGTTCCAAAACTAGCAAAGACAAAAACAAAGCACAGAAGATAAAAATCTATAATACTAACAACCCCCCATCTAGCAAACTAGCAAAGACAGAAACAAAACAAAATATAAGAAAATGATAATACTAACAAACTAGCAAACTAGCAAAAACAATAAAAAAAATCAATAATACGAACTTGCACAGACAAAAAAAAAGTAAAATCTGGAAAAAAATAAAAACCAACAATACTAACAACCCAACCACCCACCCGCCACCCAAACAAACAAGGCAATTCCCTCGTTTCCCCCACAGGTCCATCTGGTTTCGGAACACATCTGGTGCGACGACTACCTGGTCCGCTCTTTCTACCTGAAGAACGTGAGGACTGGAGAGACACGCACCGTCACGCAGTTCCACTTCCTCTCGTGGCCCGACTCTGGCACTCCGGCGTCCACCAAGGCACTGCTCGAGTTCAGAAGGTAAGGGCCAAGGGCGGGAGGTAGGGGTGGGTAGGGGGAGGAGGGAGGGAAGAAGAGAGGGAAAGGGAGAGGGAGTGTGGGGGAGTGTGTTTGTGTGTGTGTTTGTGTGTGAGAGAGAGAAGAGCGAGGAGAAAGAGTAATAAAAAGAAAGAAAAAAAATCTACGAAGATGCTCCAACCCGAAGAAAACACCCGCCTGTTCTTCCTCCTACCCCCCTCCCCCCTCCTCCACCTTAACACCCCCCCCCGACCCCAACTTCCAACATGGCGGCCCGACACCATCGAGAAACCTCCGGCGAGCGATGATCATTTTTGTGATTTTTGCAATTATGTATTTGATAAAAATTGCATAGTCACAAAAGTGATGGTCGAGGCCGGACCCTGACCTCCGAGAAAGCTTCAGGCCGAGAAAAAGGACTTCGTGAGTGAGTCTCGATAAGTCTTGGTGAGTCGTGAGTGAGTCGACTTCCTGGTGAGTCGTGAGTGAGTCTCGAAAAGTCTTGGTGAGTCGTGAGTGAGTCGACTTCCAGTCACGATAAGTCTTGTGAGTCGTGAGTCAGTCTCGATAAAGTCTTGGTGAGTCGTGAGTCAGTCTCGATAAGTCGAAAGCGATAAGTCTTGAGTCGTGAGTCAGTCTCGAGTCGTGAGTCGTGAGTCAGTCTCGATAAGTCTTGGTGAGTCGTGAGTCAGTCTCGATAAGTCTTGCTGAGTCGTGAGTCAGTCTCGATAAGTCTGGTGAGTCGTGAGTCAGTCTCGAAGAGTCGTGAGTCAGTCTCGATAAGTCTTCTCGTGAGTCAGTCTCGACAAGTCTTGCTGAGTCGTGAGTCAGTCTCGATAAGTCTGAGTCGTGAGTCAGTGAGTCTTGACAAGTCTTGCTGAGTCGTGAGTCAGTCTCGATAAGTCTTGCTGAGTCGTGAGTGAGTGAGTCATTTTCTTGAGTGACTGGGGGTGTATGGGTGTAGGAAGGACGTAAAATAATGATTAGAGTGATGTTTAGATTGCAATAATACGTATCATAATAGTCTTAAGGATAGCAATGATGATGAAGATAATGCCATTCTTAGTTGCTGATGTTAGTAGTAAAAGATCATCACATATTCATCAGATTTTATGTATATTTATATATATGTACATGATAAATGAAAATGCTGATAATAAGAATACAATTACTACTACTATTACTGCTACTCCTACTACTAATGATGATAATTAAGCTAATAATGATAATGATATTGATGATGGTGGTAATCATGATTATGATAATGATGATGATAGTAATAGTAAATAATGATAATGGTAATGATGATAATGATAATAATAAGAGTAATGATGATAATAACAAAAGAGTAAGAAAAAATACAATAATGATAATGATAAAGAAAATGATAATGAGAATCATAATAATAATGACAGTATTAATAATATTAATGATTAGAACAAAACTATCAATAAATATGATGATAACAGTGATAATCGTAATAATGAGGATAATGATATTAATGATAACAAAAATGATAGCAATAATAAAGATAATGATAATAATAATAGCATTGATATGAATAGTGATAATAGTAATAATGATAATAGCAATAATGGTGATAATATCAATGATTGCTTATGATAATATTAACAACAATAATGAAAATAATAGGGTAGATGGTGATGATAATGATATAAATTATAATTGTAGTCGTACTGCTAATGATAATAATGATGATAACGATAATAAGGATAATAATGATATTGATGTGTTAATGATAATAATACTGATTATGGTAATAGTAGCAATAACAATGAAGACAATGATAACACATCAATAATGATAGTGGTAATGATAATTATAATGATGTAGCAAAATGAAAATTACCAAAATGAAAATAATGCGATAACGATAACACAAATATTTACATACAAACTACCCAAAAAATGACACAAATTATTCCAAACGTTATATGATATATGTTAAGAATAAGGATTAACCACGTGACCTGAGCTGACCTCCTTCCGTTTCTCTCCCTCCGCAGGAAGGTCAACAAATCATACAGAGGGAGGTCGTGTCCCATCATCGTGCACTGCAGGTACGTGTGTGAAGTTTTCCATTCATCGTATGTGTCTAATCACCAGTTACCAGTCATTATTTTCAATCTCCAATCACCAGTTAATAAATTTCCAGTTTCCATGCTCCAATCTGCAGTCACCAGTCACCAATCATAAGTTAACAATTACCAATCTCCATTTTCCATTTTCCAATCTCCAATCACCAGTTAGCAATTGTTAATCTCCAGTTTCTATTCTCCAATCTTCATTCACCGGTCACCAATCATAAATTAACAATTACTAATCACCAATCACCAGTTAACAATTACAAATCACCAGTTTCCATTCTCCAATCTTCAGTCACCAGTTAACAATCACCAATCACCAGTTTCCATCCTCCAGTCTTCATTCACCAGTAAACAATTACTAATCACCAGTTCCCAATCGCCAATCAACCCCATAACTCTCCCATTCCGCATATGCAAAATGAAAATAATCTCGCGGTCTCTGTGGGTTGTGAAGTATGATTTTATTTATCATTCATTTCCCAATGTATAGGAATAAAAATGAGTTATTGAGGAGTTAGTTTGTTTTTTTATTCCTATTTTCATTCATAGATTTTTTTTTTACTACTTACATTGTTCGGTAGTTGGCTGGACAAGGGAAAGGATGTCATTATTGTTGTTAGTTATAGGGTTTGGAATATAGTGTTGAGATCTGGTAAGTGGATTGGATTCTATATAAATGTTTATAGCGCCGAGGTAAAGGATCACGGAAGGAGAGGTGGAGTGGGGAGGAGAGGGAGAAGGAGATAAACGGGGGAGAAAGGAAAGGAGGAGGGAGAGCCCGACAGGCAGATAGGCAAACAGAGAAGGGAGAGAAGAGCGAGGAGAGAAGAAGAACGAGAGAAAGAGCGAGTAGAGAGAAGAAGAGAGAGAGAAGCGACGGAGAGAGAGAGAGAGAGGAGAGAGAGGAGAGAGAGAGAGGAGAGAGAGAGGAGAGAGAGAGAGAGAGAGGAGAGAGAGAGAGGAGAGACGAGAGAGAGAAAGAGAGGGGAGGGAAAGAGAGAGAGAGAGAGCGAATGAGAGGGGGGAGAGAGAGAGAGAGAGAGCGGACAGGAGAGAAAGTGGACAGGCGCGAAAGAGAGAGAGAGAGAGAGCGAACAGAAAGTGTATGTGTGAGGGGCGAGGGGGGAGAGGGGGTAGGCATGATTCAGCTTGTCACATGATAGTTCGGCTTTATGCTCGCCTCGCTCGTAGGCACCTCCGCCATGCTGCCTTTGGTGCCATCAACTCAATTACTCTCTCGTCAGCCCTTGTTATTTCTGGTTTTCTTATCTCGAGGCACAAGCACCTGCGCGCGTGAGTGTGTGTGTGTGTTTGTGCGTGGTTGGCGAGGTGAGTGTCTGTGGATGTAGGTGTGTATGTGCTTTTATCAACTTTTTACTACTTGCGTGTTATCTTTGATTCTAAACAAAGAATTCCATAAAAAAATAGATAATAACTAAATAAATTATTTTTTATTTTTATTTTTTTTAATAAATAAAAGACTTTTTAAACTATGGGATAGTATAGCATATGTATTTCGCGTTTTTTCTTTATTCCCGTTTTCCTTAATTATCGTTTTCTTTTATATCCGTTTTCCTTTCGGTTTCCCCTTTGCTTCCCTCCTCCTTTCTTTCACAACGAGCTTTTTTAGTCATTTTTTTTCTCTCTCTCTTTCTAGTCGAGACCTTTTGGTGGGAATAGAGGTTGTCCTTTTTCTTTTTCTTTTCTTTTCATATTTCTACTTCTGTTGTTGAATGAACGAAAAAAAATGAAAGCGTTGGGGAAGGTCTGTGTCGAAAAAGCGCGCGAAAAAGTGAAAACCTTGCATTCAGCGCAGAGACCCCCACGCAGGACGGGTCAAAAATTTTGCATCGGAAGGAAAAGGTTTATGTATATTTATTTTGGCTTTTTGATGTATATTTGACTTTTTTAATATATTTATTTTATTTTGTCTGTTATCTTTGACGTCAAATAGCAGCATATGAGTATTTTTGGCCTGTTTATGTCATTTCTGTTTCTCGAGTATAATATCCATGGACTAAATGCGAAATGTTCTTCATACAAATGCATTTGCAATGTCAAATGAATACGCACACGCACACAGACACACACAAAAAAGAGTCCCCCACACAAACAAACAAACAAACACAAACATACACACACAATCACACACAATCACACACACACT
>NW_020869190.1:1540559-1548059 GCF_003789085.1 Penaeus vannamei
GGCGTGTGTGCGTGTAAGCGTGTGTGTGTGTGTGTAAACGTGTGTGTGCGTGTAAGTGTATGCGTGTGTCATTCTGTCTGAACGTGTGTATGTGTGTGTGTCTTTATGTGCATTATTGTGTGTGTCTTTATGTTTGTGTGTATGTGTCTTTATGTTTGTATGTATGTGTATTTATGTTTGTGTGTGTATGTGTCTTTATGTTTATGTGTGTGCGTGTGTGTTTATGTTTGTGTGTGTTTTTATGTTTTGTATGTATATATTTCTTTATGTTTTGTATGTGTGTGTGTGCGCCTTTATGTTTGTGTTTGGGTGTGTATTTATGTTTGTGTGTGTCCACAAATGAAATAGTAATATATATATAGCAGGGATTCAAATACTGTTATAGATATTTTTTTAGTCAACCTATTTACAGTTTATGAAAGATATGAAATAGAACATCAGAAATAGCAATCTTTCTCATTGTTTTTTTCAAGTATATTTGGCCCTTTTTCCGAGAATCGAAACACAAACCTTTTCTGAACTTGTATTTCAGTATTTTGTCATTTCGTTTACATACGTCCTTTTTCGTTTAGTTCAATAATTCTCGTATATATATATATATATATATATATATATATATATATATATATATATATATATATATATGTGGTGTGTGTGTGTGTGTGTGTGTGTGTGTGTGTGTGTGTGTGTGTGTGTTGTGTGTGTTTGTGTGTGTGTTATGTTATATATAATATATATATATATATATATATATATATATATATATATATATATATATATATATATATATATATATATATCGCTTTTAACGATAAAATGTAAATGCACGTAGCTCGTATATTAACGTACACGACCAAACATACACTCACACGCACACGCCCCCCCCCTCCACACACATACACACACAGCCCAGAACATGGAAATATTAACAAAGGAAAAAGAAAACAAAAAAAGAATACCTGAAAATTAACTGGAATTTGAAGAGCCTATAAAAATGAGACCAACGTTAAGGTGAGCGAGAAAACCTTTGATTTGTATTTAGACAAGACAATAGAAACCAACAAAGGATATATAATGCATTGAAAGGCGTTTCTTAAAGGAAAACAATAAAAAGGTAGTTTTTTTTAATCCAAGATACACAAATAGGAAACTGTAGAAACATGACGAAAATAAATGAAAAGAAAAGACAAAATAGACAATAAATAAGTGAAAATTAAATTATTATAGATTAGAGCCGTGACGAAAATAAATGAAAAGAAGAAAAGAAAAAATAGACAATAAATAAGTGAAATTTAAATTATTTGGGAAGAGGGAGAGGGGCAGTATGATAACTACGACCAAAGTTCAGGTGAGAACGAAAAATAAAAATTAAAGATAGATAAAATACACCAGAAGAAAATGAAACAGTAACTTGTAAAAGATGTAAATAATAGCAGTATAGTCTATTAATCATGATCTACATTCTGAAAAGATACCAATACACGATGATGAAAAAATAGAAGAGTTACCCCACTTTCAAAACCTCACAATCAGGTATGCAGTACCATAAGATATATACCTTCATACCTAGTTCTATAACATATATATACTTACATACATGGTTTCAAAACATATATATATAGATATACCCTCATACCTGGTTCCAAAACATTTACTATAAACTCTCATACCTGGTTCCATATTCGCCTTCTTTCGAAAGTGTACAGGTAGAAATGGCAGTAGGACTTGCGAAAAGGACTACATGTTATTGGGTCCATAGAAGGTTGTAATGATAAACAAAAATCGAATCCTTTATTTACGAATCTTCTCTTTAGGAATCATTCATTTCGAATTATCTATTTACGAATATTTTAGTACGAATGGTTTGTCTACGAATCTTTCGGTAGGAATCCCTTATTAAACGAATCTTTCAGTACGATTGCATTATTGGCGAATCATTCAAATTGTAAGTTGAATATCATAAGAATAGGTGAATGAAATTGTTCATAACACTAATATTCGTTTTTTTTTATTCTAAAAGGAATGAAATTGGTTATGACAAAAAACGGTTTTTTAATGCCAGCCTCATAGTACTAATGATTGTCAAAATCATCACCATAATTGAATCATCATTTATCTCTTTTTTTTTTTTTTTTTTTTTTTTTTAGATCGAATTATGAAGCAAAAAATTCCTTCTGTTCTTCAGTATGACTACGATATATATTTTTTATTATTATTAATGATAAAATGTAAATTCTATTCCGATGTTTCGGAATATCCGAGTAGAGGAAAAGGCTGATTATTTTCTTTCTTTCTCTCTCTCTCTCTTTTCTTTTTTTCTTTCTTTTTTGTTCCTGTCATGAAATTTCATGCTTTAAACATGCTTTGGTTGCAAGTGTTTCGAAATCTAGTTTATTGTTGACTCACTGCGGTTTCTGGGGTTTTGCTCAGATTTGTGTGTGTGGGTATGTCGGTGTGTTACCATAAATTATGGTAATGATGTTGATGAGGATGATGCGATGATGATAATGATAAAGATGATGATGTTGATGAGGAGGAAGAGGAAGATGGCGAAGATTAATACAGAAAAAATAATAAAAAAAGATTTTTAAAAATGAAAATAATTTTGCCATTGACTTCCAGACCTTGAGAAAAGAATCAAAGCTATCTATTTAACAATTGTATTTAGTGTAGAAAATGTAATTTGATGTTACATTCTCGTAATCAATGAAGAATTAAATATAAAAAAATGGCGATTACGTAAAATAAGTAAAATTGGGAATAAATAGAGGTGGACTGAGGACAAACTGATTACACATAGAAGAGCTCAAATGAAAAAATAGAATTGGGAATAAATAGAGGTGGACTGAGGACAAAGTGCTTACGAATAGATGTTTTTAAAAAAATCGATTGAGAATAAATAGAGGTGAACCGAGAACAAGGTAATTACGAATAGAAGTTTTAAAAAAGAAAAGAAAAAAAAAAGAACATCTATAATGCAGGAGATAATAATGACTGATAATAATAGCAGTAACATATTATAAGATCATAAAAAAATACACCAGTTAAAGAATCGATAGGAACAAAAAAAGCATGACTGTATGGGCAAAATAATGCAGATGCTTGATGTAACCTTGCTAATCTCCATTATCAACAGAGTTATCATTTTACTACGAATTTCAGTCCGCGGCTCTGAGTGAATAGTGACTTACACTGGCCCCGTTTCCCATTCATTCGAACGCGCGGGCTATTCATATTCTAAGACAGGAACTCTTGCTGTGAATGACGAATGAATGAACAACTTGCGGATTAGTGCAAACAACAGAGACTTGTTTACAGCACGCGGGCTCTCTCGGGTTTTGTTTTTGTTGTTTTTTTGTTGTTTTTCCTGCGTGAGGCATTACGTTTTCTGCGGTGGATTCTTTTAGAAATCAGCAACGGGTTTACTATTTTCTGGTTGAATGGGGTTCGGGTGCATCTTTAGAAAGTCTTAAAATGTCTTAAATAATTGGGGGGGGGGGGGGGAGACTCAATGCCTTGGAAAATCTTCAAACCGGATTTTTTTCTGTAGTGAGCCTTAGTATGTGCTAAATGCATATCTTGATCGGAAATCATCAGTCAACAGCATTAGATCTTGGCCTTTACTGATCGGCGCGACCGTTAACTTATGGGTCGTGTGCAAAAAAGAAAAAAAAAATGGCGCGCAGTCTTTCCGAGAGACTATTTCTTTTCTTTTTTTTTTTTTTCTTGGTCCCTGACGCGGCAAGTTTACACATTATGGGACGTGTGCATTCAGGATCTAAAATGTCATAGTCCAGCTTATACTGCAAGAACAATATACATGCATACATACACGCATTTACATACACCATAGCATTATGATATATACTATATATATATATATATATATATATATATATATAGTATATATAATATATATATATATATATAAATAACTATGTATGTATAACATATATGTATGTATGATGTATGTATGAATGTATGTGTGTGTGTGTATGAAAAGGAAAACATCCACAATAAGAAATGAAACTAAATCACACAATTTCGAACGCTTCACGAGTTCCTCAACAGACGAATAATTAACCGAAATGGCTTTATGGAGAGGATTTTGACAAATTTGCAAATATTCTCTATATGCTCCGACTGTTACTAATTCCTATGGTTTAAATTTAGATTGTGATGCTCTATATACTTCATGTGCATTGTTATGCTAAAATTAATTAGAGTTAAATGTCACAGAGCTTATAAGCTGATTTATCTAGTTAATACGGTGTTTCATGAAAGGCATCAAGTGACAATAAAAATATGTAAAAAAAATCATGAAATATATTTGAATATTAGTATTTATGTATATATGGATAAATATGCATACACACACACCATATGTGTGTGTGTGTGTGTGATCTCTCTCTCTCTCTCTGTATGTGTGTGTGTATGATCTCTGTGTCTCCCTCTCTCTCTCTATCTATCTATCTCTATCTACTTCCCACAAACATACATACACACACACGCACACATATATATATGAGGTAATAATGCTACTAATAACTCCAACAATTGTAATATCTTCAATAAAGATGGTGAATGTAGCTCTCAATTCTCCATCCTTTCCGATTTCTTTTTCGTCTTCCCCCTCCCTCTACCCCCACCCCCTAACTCTCTGGCTTTCGTCCTTCCCCCATTTCTCCTCGCCTCCCCCCTCTCCCTAACTCTCTGTCTCTCGTCTCTTCCCTCGCCCTCCCCTTCTTCCCCCATCCTCTGTCTTTCGTCTTAACCTATTCTCCCCCCCTATCCCCACTTCTTCTGTCTCCCATCCTTCTCCCCCTTCTCCCCTCACCCTCTTCCCCCAATCTTCTGTCTCCCATCCTTCTCCCCCTTCCCCCCTTCTTCTGTCTCCCATCCCTCTCTCCTCCCCCTCTTCCCCCAACCCCTGTCTCCGTCTCTCCCCTTCACCCCCTTCTTCTATCTCCCATCCCTCTCCCCCTTGCCCCCTTCTTCTGTCTCCCATCCCTCTCCCCTTTCTCCCCTCGCCCTCCCTCTCTTCCCCCAATCCTCTATCTCCCATCCCTCTCCCCTTCTCCTCTCTCCCATCCCTCGCCCCCAATCCTCTGTCTCCCATCCCTCTCCCATCCCTTCTTCTGTCTCCCATCCCTCTCCCCCTTCTCCCCTCCCCCTCTTCCCCTAACCTCCATCCCCCCCCCCCGGGCACGACTTCGACCAACCCATCAAGAGAGAATATGGACTGCCAAGTTTGCCTGTCTTCATGTTTTGACAGTTGAGGCCTCTGGGCGCTTTGTAGTGAAGGGAACTCGTGAATGAAAGAGAGAGCAATAGGAAGAGGAAAACGGTGGATGGGGTAGGGGGAAGGTGGGGAGGAGGGAGGGAGGGAGAGAGGGAGAGGATGGGGCAGGGAAGAGGGGTTGGAGGATAGAGATAGAGATAGAGAGAGGGAAAGAGGAGCGGGAGAATAAGGAGGGAGAGAGAGAGAGAGAGAGAGAGAGAGGAGAGAGAGAGAGAGAGAGAGAGAGAGAGAGAGAGAGAGAGAGAGAGAGAGAGAGAGAGAGAGAGAGAGAGAGAGAGGGATGGCCAGGGGAGGTGGAAAGGCAAGAAGTAAAGGCGGTAACTTTTTTACTAAGATCTGGAAACGACATATATCTTCAAGGTCTTTTTTGCTGCACCAGCTAGGCTAAAACTTTTTTTTGTCTATTTTCTTTCTTTCTTTATCTATGTGTTTCTATATTTCTTTCTTTCTTTATCTATGTGTTTCTATATTTCTCTCTTCCTTTATATATGTGTTTCTATATTTCTTTCTTTCTTTCTCTTGATATTACCTAGTTTTCGAAATAGTTGAGTTACAGGTCATTACCATTTCAGTGTTCTTTGCTGATGTGCCAAAGGTCTGTTAATAGTTGTATATTATGCAGTATTGTTGTCGTTGTTGTTGTTTGACATTTTTGTTATATACCGTATTGTCATTAGCAGTAGTATTCACAATGCAAGTAATGATAGAGGCAGTAGGAGTGGTATTAGTAGTAGCTTTTGTTTTAGTAGGTGAAGTAGTAGTAATAGTTGTGGTAATAGCAGCAACTGCAGTAGTAGTAGTAATATTATTAATAGTATTAGTGGTAATAGCAGTAGCAGTAGTAGTAATATTATTAATAGTATTAGTAGTAATAGTAGTAGAGGTGGTAGTAGTAGTAGTAGTAATAGTATTATTATAGTAGTAGTAGTGTTGTTATGATTGTTACTGCTGTTATTAGTATTCATAATACTATTGCCTTTGGTGTTATTATTGTTATTGCCAATGTTATTACTACACTACTACTGCTCATCTCCCTACTAATACTAATAATACTAATAATAATAATGATAATAATATTACTACTAATTATAGTAATGTTAATAACGATAGTGATATTATTGATAAAAGAATGATAATAACTAATAAAAAAGAGAAGAACAACATGGTTGATAATAATAATAAAAATTATTGTAATGAACCTCTGTTGAAGGTGAACTTCCAAGTGATCTAATAATAATAGTAGCGTGGTCTGAATGAAAGAATGTGCCTCCTCTTAAGTCATTCAACGGACACAAGTCACAAATACAAATACAACACAAATGCGCCAATACAATAACCTACTTAGGACTCCAAGATATAAACACTCACTTACATAACTTACCACGTGACAAGTCTCGACATCCCTGTCCCTGTCTCCAGTGTCTCTCCTACCAACTTTTAACCCTAGTTGAGAGAACAGGCTACCTCCCCTATTTACTATATGTGACTGAACACCTGTAGGGCTGATGTGCGTTAATCCTTTGAGGCCACTTGTCTGAGAAGACCTACCGAACATTAATCATTAATCCTAAACAAGAGGTCATGGAAAGGTCAACCAGGTGGCCTTCAGCGAGGTCTAAGTGTCTTCACGAGAAACTAATAATAATAAAAAACGACATTACAAATATTAAATATAAATATTGCAAATGATCACAACAACGGTAATGATGATAAAGATAAAGATATCACTAACAACTGCAATAAAAATGATAAAAAAAAACTGTGAGAGTTCTTTGTGTGCTGTTCCTTCGAAGTCTTGCCTGTTCTTTGTCTGCAATAGCTATTTTGTCCTTGATTTTTTTTTCGAAAGTGTGTACTCGTGTTTATTGCTTTGATTCTATTTTTGTCGTGGTTCTCATATTGTGTCTTTTTCCTTTCCGTTTGTTGATGGCCGGAGTCCTCAGTTTTGGAAATGATGCATCTTGACGTTTGTTTTAGAGGTGAATAAAGGAATGGCTGGGTCGTACATGGTCGGTCTGATGAGAATTTTAGTTGTGTTCGCGTATATATTTTTTATGAGTGTTTTGGTTTAGTATTTATTATTCATTTATTTATTATCATTATTTTTCCGTTGTAACAAAGCGATTTCGTATGAGCTATGTGTCAAGTATCGTTATTCTAAATGGAACTCTCTCTTGGTCAACAATTAGTTCCCTGGG
>NW_020869190.1:1563059-1572177 GCF_003789085.1 Penaeus vannamei
CTCTGCGACATCTTTAACTGCTCCGTCACTGAGGGCGTGGTGCCTGACCTATGGAAGCGTGCTATCACAGTCCCAATTCCAAAAACAAATCCACCTAATTCTCTCGATGACCTTAGGCCCATATCATTAACACCTATTCCTTGCAAAATACTCGAGAAAATAATTGCTAAAGAATTGTGGAAAATATTCGCCCCAAAATTAGATCGTCGCCAATTTGGAAATACCAAGGGTAGCTCCACAATCCAATACCTAGTTGACCTGATCAATTACATCACTTCAAATGTAGACAAAAGACTCGAGGTCACTACTGTCACCATCGACCTGAGGAAAGCATTTGATCTCATCGACCACACCACATTAATTAAGAAAATGATTTCTCTGGGTTTCCACGAGGGCTGGGTGAAGTGGATATCTTCCTTCATCAACCTTCGCTCCCAGAGGACTCGTGCAAACAACCAAATATCCGATGAAATTGATCTTCACTGCGGCGTCCCTCAAGGAACGGTTCTCGGCCCATTATTGTTTCTGATAATGGTAAATGAGGACAAAATTCCGCACGTGAAGATCTACAAATATGTGGACGACATGACACTTGCACTAGCACATCAACCAGGGCAAGGAAACACCTTATTACAAGACGCCCTTAAGCAAGTGTCAGAGTGGGCTTCAACTAACAAAATGTCTGTCAACACCAAGAAATGCACAGAAACAAAATTTAAATTTAACAAATTAGCCGACAGTGGTAGTACTCTAAAAATAGGCGAGGAACTCTTAACTCGGGCCAAAGAGGTGAATCTATTGGAACAGTTATCAGTGACGATTTAAAGTGGTTCGCCAACACCAAGAAACTGATTTCAAAGTGTGGAAGAAAGTTCTTTATGCTAACCAAATTAAAATCTTTCGGTGCATCCCAAGAAAACCCCCTTCGCATATGGACGACTTTCCTTCGACCAGTCTGTGAATATGCAGCACCAGTCTGGCATTCGTCCATTACCAACTTTGAAAAAAATAAAATTAGAAAGACTTCAGAAAAGAGCATTACGTATCATTCTCGGGTCAAACTACATCACATACACAGAGGCACTAAACCAACTGCAGATACCCTCTTTAGAAGACCGAGAAAAATACCTAACAGAAAAATTCGCACACATCTTTACATCTACGAGATATCGGCACCTGCTTCCCGACTTGCGTCAATCAAGCAGACAGCTTCGTGAGGATGTTAACAACAAATTATGTGAACCAAAGTGTCATACATCCAGATATTATATGTCTACTATTCCCTATTGTACTAGACACTTAAATGATAACTTTGTAAAGTAACAATTTTACCCTTGTAACTAAAACTTTATTTAATAAACTCTTTATTATTATTATTATTATTATCATTATTATTATTACTCTTCACCTGCCTGTCCTCAGCCTGCCTTACACTGAGGAGATCTACTCCCTCCTTTCGCCAGGTGAATACTCTCCGTCGTAACCTGGTTCACACCTGCCCTCCCTCTACCTCGAAGGTGGGCACCTATGCTGTTCTGTGTGCCTCCTGTGATAAGCAGTATTTTGGTGAAACAGGCGCCAGTCTTACTAAGCGTCTGTCTCAGCATAAGTACGCTTTATCCAGGGGACATAGCAACAACGCCCTCTTCTGCCATCAGTGGGACACCGGCCATCAGATGGACTGGAAAGCAGCACGCATTCTCTTCCCTTCCGCTGATGTCCATGTCCGCAGACTGGTGGAATCTTCTCTGATTAAGCTGCTGCCCAATTTCAACTTGAACAGCGAACGCTTCTCCTCCCTTCACTCTTATACCCCTTCCTCTTCCTTTCCTCCTCAGACCCGAGGATGGAATCGAGGACGATTTCGTAACTGTTGTCTCACTTCCTTCAGTAAATCTTGTTTGTGCATTGTGGGTTTTTCTACCATAGTATGAAGAAGGTAGAGTATTTTTTAGCATATATATATATATATATATATATATATATATATATATATATATATATATATATATATATATATATATATAACACACACCAAACACAAGCACCCTCTGCATCCCCACACACATACATGCTCGCTCGTTGTTTTAACCAACTGCCAACTGACCTTCCCAATACACCTGTAACGGAATGTTTGAAAAAGACATACTGTAGGTTATTTTTCTTCCCTGGTCGAAAATAATGTATGACCATGTGAGAGAAGAGAGTTATGTAGTTCCATTTGTAAAGATATTCATTTGGATGTTGAAGGACAGTGAGGAAAGGGATAACATGGAAAACTACCAATAAAAATACGAGATAATTTGGAAATTGTATGAGTGAGATGGTGTACTGTATTGTTAAAAATATTTTGGGGTGAAGAGAGAATGCGAAATTCCTCTATATTTATGATGACATCTCCCTGTAGAAACAAGTATATGTTCTGGAATGTGGCAATCAACTAGTGATATATCCGGCTTGTAACATCCATCTTATAAGTTCTAGAAAATGTTATATGTGGTAAGCAAATGGTAAGGATAGTGAAAACTGGCTTGGATTTATAGTCATCAAATGAAAAGGTCTTTCGTCCACCGATGGGGCAAAAATGAAGTTGAAAATACCATTGATAAGGGATTATCGGGGGGGGGGAGATCTAAAACAAAGGATAGATTTTTCTGTGCCCTGCTGCCCTTTTAATTACATAAACATTGAACAACATTAATATTCCCTCGTATAGTTCTTTTGAGTATTCCCATCTAAGTGCGTTTATAATATGATGAATAATGACTTGTACCTATAGCAATGCACATACTTGCGCAAGCGAGAGAGGATGGGAGGGGGAAGGGGGAGGGAGGAGGGAGGAAGGAGAGGAGAGGGAGAGAGGGGAGAGGGGAGGAGGGAAGGAGGAGAGAGGGAAGGAGGGAGAGAGGGAGGAGGGAGAGAGGGATAGGAGGGAAGGAGGGAAGGAGGGAGAGAGGGAGAGGGGGGAAGGAGGGAGAGAGGGAGAGGGAAGGAGGAGAGGAGGGAAGGAGGGAGAGAGGGAAGGAGGGAGAGGAGGGAAGGAGGGAGAGGAGGGAGGGAGGGAGGAGGGAAGGGGAGAGGGGGAGGGAGGAAGGAAGAGAGAGAGAGAATCCCCTTTCATTTCCTCACATACAAGATGTGTTATCTCAAAATATACCCGGATCTTTTGCAACGCCAAAGCTTTATATATTAGATTAGCGGCTCTCAAAGTTAGACAAAATGAAGGTACAAAGTTGGTGTGCACATGTGAAAGTTCTTTGTCTCTAAGAAGCGGAAAGCAATCAACCTACACCGCCTTTGAGAAGAACGAGTATTTTAAAGTAAAAAACAACAGGAAACAAGGTAAGCAAAAGAGCTGATACAAAAACCACACACTAGATACACGCGCACAAACCACACACTAGATGCAAACACACATCTCTATATGATAGCGTCTTACAGAAGTTATATTATGTCTTCAGGAAACGACGATACATTGAAAATGGAAACCATAACAGTATTTTTCTATTACCTGTCTTTTATTACAATTTGTTGTTCACTCAGTAGCGTGCGGTTCTATTTCCCGGTTCGAAGATACAATCTTACTTATTTCAGGGAAATCAAAGAATTGTTTGGGCCTTTTACTAACGTTTCTAAGTAAACAAATCAGTAATAAAGATGTTTCGATTAATGTTGTTATCTTGCTATATCCTACTCATGTTATCTTTAATCTATTACTTCACCTAATCTATTATTGCATGCTGTAACTATTCGCTTTGATATGCTACCACCACCGAACTTACGGTCTTATAGTTCGACGTGACTAAGAAGGCAAACTTGTCATGTCTCAACAGGCATGGCAAGTTAATATGTGTATAGTACAAAATAAGAAATGAACAAAAAAAATCACAGTTTTACACACATTATACAGAACATATCTTTTTCCAGTAAGGGTTAAGTACATAAGCTTCGGGATTGATAGGTAATACTCTTGTTAATGTATACGCCGTGCTTGTATAGAAATGGAAACTGCAGTTGAAATGTTCTTCTTAGGGTAGAAAGAGAGATAGATAGGTAGGGAGAAGGTAGATAGTTGAGTAGACTGAGGTAGAGAAAGACAGTGCGTTTCCTGAGATATTGTTACTGAACATTTTGTCGGCTCAATATCTATAGGAATAAAGGTATTAAACCGTTGCCAATTAATGCCCCTTACTAGCAGCATCCTTCGCCTAAAACGAATCAGTCGCGGTCTCAACGAAAGAATCGAAATGTGACAAAGAAGACGAAGGCGGCAACGATGCAGGACGAAATGATGTCCACCGAGATGCTCATCGTCTTCCTCGAGTGGAATCCCTTTCGAGCGATCTGAGGCCGCGACCAGACGCCCCCTCCCGCGCTCTCCCGTCCAGGCCGCACCAGCCAATCCGCTCTCTGGCGTGCTTGCAGCCTCACGCCCCGGGTTTCCAGCGCTTGTGTGCTTGGATCGATGTATCCAGCCCACGTCATTCGTGGCGTGGAAAGAGTGGGCGCCTCCATAGCTCAGTGGCTAGAGCACTGGTCTTGTAAACCAGGGGTCGGGAGTTCGATCCTCCCTGGGGGCTGGAAGCACTCTTATATGGGGAATTCTTGAAGGAGTCGGCAGAGGCCTTCGCAGGGGGGTTGGGCCGAGGCAAGTGGCGCCCCTCTCACTGCTGCTTCCTCTGCTAACTGCCTTCCTTGTTTCAAAATAATTCCCCTATTTTAAAATTATAATGAGTAGGGCTGAGAGGAAAATCTAAATACAATGGAAGGCTTTTATATACACAAGCAATGCATTTTAGTAAAACATGGGTCTTGAACCTCGGTATCTCAAGCTTCCGATTGATTTTGGAAGGCTGACGGCTACACAGCACAGTCATATCGACTTCCTTTGCATAAGGTAAGGAGGGACCATTAAAACTAGCAAGATGGATGTTAAATAGAAGAGTGTTGGAGAGGATCATAACATTTAAGCAGGACTGACGAGGAGAAACGATTTGATAGATGAACAGACACCTTTTGGCAAATACTTGATAGCTCCAAGTATAAATAATAAGCTTGTGAGTACAAAATGAGCAGGACACCTTTTTGGCAAGTACTTGATGGCTAGTAAATAATAAGCTTGTGAGTACAAAATGATATACAATATATCAAATATTGTAACGATTGGCAACCACAGCCATAATAAGATGTATAATTTCAAGTGAAGAAAATCTGGGGGTATCAAAAGTTATTGATGTCCGACCCTTTATATAAGATTTTTTTCACGTGTAATGAGAAAGTGAGACGGTTGGAGGAACGATAAACACGGACATCCAGGAAGGGAAACCATAAGCAGTAAAAGGTAATATCCCGAGAGCTAAAATGAGTCCTGAGAACCACTTTTCCATTAGAAGTATTCGTTAAGGATCCATAGAAGTTGGAAGTTATTTGTCTTCTCCGTGGCGACTTCAATTTAGTTGCAACTCACGAGATATATTCATAGATCTTTTAAAAGATGAAATTCTCCTTTTCTGATAACCAACTATTTCACCTTTTCTTGCCCTTTCCTTATGCTTTATTGAGCCCTATCGCTGTATGCCGATCTGACGCAACAAAGGTATGTGTCTCAGTTCCAGATCATGTTTTAATAATTATACGTTTTTGTGTGATGTGTATTTTGGTGGGGTATGTTGTCTTGTAGGGTGTGTATGGAGTTTTTCTTGTTTTTGTTAAATGATGAAATGCATGTATTTGGTATTATGTTAAGTCAAGGTTTTTTGTTAATGTGTTAACTACTTCAAAACTAATAGTTCCAACTGCATTTTTTAATTTATCTTTTCTCTACCGATGCCATAAAAAATATAAACTATTCTAAGTTTGTAATGATTCATAGATAAGCTATGGATCTTTTTTAACACACGTTTACTGTTGGTATTGTTTTATACTAACGTTTGAAAGAAGGATACTGCTCGTTCTTTTATGTATTCCGCCACCCAAATTCCGCGGTTATATAAATCTGTATTTATTCTATGTAGACGAGCCGTCTTTTATGTCTCTGCGTTGCCTAGTCCGTTCGGTTATATATTTCTCTAGTATCGCAGACTAGCCTGTAGAAGAGAGGGAGAACACATTTGACATCTTTTTGTTATGTCGCT
This sequence comes from Penaeus vannamei, assembly GCF_003789085.1. NCBI lineage: Eukaryota > Metazoa > Arthropoda > Malacostraca > Decapoda > Penaeidae > Penaeus > Penaeus vannamei. The sequence continues at coordinate 1,569,194 of NW_020869190.1, forward strand.
ATTCGATATCGTTTGTGACGCGATGGATAACAAGAACACGCGAGGGATTCTCATGAAATTATGTCGCAGGTCTAAATATAGTTCTTGTCTGACGTTCCGTCAAACTCTTCAGAGTACCATAACTGACTGGTTCCGCTTCTCCGTTGCTCCTCTCTCCTTCTCGGCCTATTATTAGACAGTAGGATTTTTCTCTGCCCTCCCACTGTTGGCGCAAGTCTCTCTCCTGTCCCTTCTCTTCTCCCCCCTCACCTCTGTCTCCAATACCCGCTGTCGTTTTCGAGTTTGCTTTTGTAATGGACTCGCTGTAATACAACCCTGTGTCGCCTTCTGTGGTGTCTCCGCGTGCTGGCCTCTTCTTCCAGAGATCGTCTTCTTTCTCTTCTACAATACTCGAGTCGCAATCCACAAGCAAAGATTTTCCAGTATTTTTGTTTCTTTTCCTCTATTGTTCACGTCATTATCCTCCCTTATCCCTCACTCTTTCTCTCATCATCTACGTTCTCCTCTCTAATTTCGCTATCACTTCCCGATCCATATTCTGCTGTGGCTTGCTCGGTTCATACAGCTCCTTACTCTAGCACGTTATTTTCTCTCAACTCCTATCTCCTTATCATAACGATGTCTTCTCTTCATCATATTCACTCCATTATTCTAGTCTCACTCTATGTGCTACTATCAGTGTACCTTCTCGTTGATTATTCACTCACTCTATCTATTTTCATTACTCTCCTATTTCCTACTCCTCCTCAGATTATCTTGCTCATTCTCTTACTCTCACCACTCCTGTCCATACTACTTCACCTCCATCTTATAAGAAAATATCTTCACCTAACATCGACGCTTAAATTAGGCAATTGAAAAGAACAAACACGATACATCACAACAAGGCAGATATTGTTAAAAGTACACATTAATCTATGGTCTCTTCACAAGGGTAATCTATACATAGGATACAAGTAAATATTCTGGATCAACTTCTCATAAAGCACCTATTATTAATAAAACGCAACATATATTAACTTTCCATAGAAGATCGCGCTATCAGAACAACATGATTTTGAAAGCTTCAAAGAATAAACTATTAGTATACCTGTTCGGGATGTAGAATATTAACTTAAAATGAGTGGGGTTATTGGCTTTTGTGCCTTGTGCGTAAGGAATCTTCTTGAAATTTAGGTCGAGGGGTAGATTTCTATATTAAATAGGGGAAGGCCATAAGCCCGGGTTGAAAAAATCACCTATCATATATCGATGCATAAGCACGTAGTAATGGCATTTTAAGGTTAGGGTGTCGATATGAGGTAGAACATTTCTTCTTCAATGTATTTCTATTCTATCACTCCCGCCATGGGCATTCAAATTTGCATCCTCTTGATATCGACGAGAAAAGAGAAACGTGTGTTAACGCTTCGTCCGTTCTATATTTCATCTCATAAAGTTCATAACTTTCGCTACCAGTAACTCGGGTCGGTCACTTTTGGAGAATAAGCAGACTTCATTTAGTACGTTACGTTGGGTTAATAAGAGATTCGACTAATAAAAGGTATGCTCCAAAGTCTACAGTTTTTCAGACTTAGTCCATTAACACAGTAATTATATTCCTAAATTTATACGAGACTGTCTACCATTACGTTATCTTCTTAAAAATTATTCGATATGCCTTTTTTAGCGCTTACTGTAACTTTAAAGTAAGTCTTTAATTTTTGTGTATGCTGAATGTTAATGATATGATAGACAAATAATTGATTTTAAGACAGTGAGAAGGTTGGATAATTTATGTAATCTAATATAGCTCGATGAAGTATAATGATTGAATATATACTTTAATGGACTTGATGTGCCTACAATAATACACCTGAGTGAAAAAACAATAAATCAATTAAATTTAACAGCAAACGATTAATTATATCCATAACTCTAAGGTTATTGGTAGAAATGTCATAAATAGTACTATAATACTACGGTGAATTCGAGTCAAATATTCTGCGTCAATCTCGTACTCCCATTGGGGCGATATCCGCCCACTGGGTAATTTCATCTCAGAAGTTATGTATTTGCCAAAAATACAATCTCTTGGTGCCTTGGCTAACCCTGAGAGAGGAAAACTCAAGCTGATTCGTCGCAATAACTCATGAGCTCCCGCAATCTTATTGGTACAACTCCATTATTTATTCTCTATGTATATATACTATGATGAGTGGTGGAGATGAAATAACCCTGGATTCCATGTTTACAGGATGATACCCATATGATACTCATTGAATTTGGGTATATTCACCCTTTCATACTCACGTTATACCTTTTTATAATGACTTTAATCTTACTACTCAAATGTCGTCGGTACTCTATTGATTCATTTCAGAAAATCTTTCATCTAACATCTATCACAGATTATATAGTGCTTGTGTTCTTCCAGTAGTTTAGATAAACGAGCTGCTTTTCATATAGATATTTTCATTTTGGTTAAGTATCTGGTGTAGAGAGCAGAGAGAGAGAGGAGAGAGAGAGAGAGAGGAGAGAGAAGAGAGAGAAGAGAGATAGAGAGAGAGCAGAGTACAGATGAATGATAGGGAGTGGCAGGCGAGCGTAATAAGACTATTTCGCAAACGATTTCCGGTGTCGGATTATATAGGTTATTGGGAGGTCTACATTGGCTTATGGGTTCAGTTTGGTTTTTAATAACAACGAGCGCAGCTCTAAGAAATAGGTTAATCTGTGTGGGGATTGCAGAGGGTGCTTGTGTTGTCACTGATATTCAGATAATTTTAGGATTGCATTGTATTATCATTGTGTTAGTGTTACTGTATCGGTGGCAAATTCTCGTCTCGACGGTTGCGCAGAAGATTTGGGACACAAGGTCTGGAGATGGCTTAGAAATAGCTCCGATTCACCTGGAAATGTGGCAGTCTATTGCTTGGCTAAGTATTGGCTAGATAATTGTTTTTGTGCGTTCGCGGCACAGTATGCTAGCCACGAGTTTTTTG
>NW_020869190.1:1572277-1584777 GCF_003789085.1 Penaeus vannamei
TTCCTTCATTCTCTCCCTCTCTCTCTCTTCTCTCTCTCTCTCTCTCTCTCTCTCTCTCTCTCTCTCGTCTCGTTCCTCTGACTCCTCTCCTACTACTCTCTCTCTCTGGTCTCTCTCTCTTCTCTCTCCTCGCCACGCTCCATCCCTTATCAAAAAATTTCTGAATTCTCTGCATCCTCCCTCTCTTTTCTACTAAATAGTTAATCCTATGTTAGAAATATTAATCCAAAATGAAAACAAGAATGTGTGTAACTGATGATTCAATTTCCAGTGAATATAATACTCAAGTATTCAATTGACGATAAATAAATGCAGAAAATTTTACAACACTTTGTTGTGTAAAATTGTGTTTATAAGATATATGGATGAATCTTTTTCTTTTTCATCCTCAGGCATCAAACTCATCTCTAAATTCTAATGTTAAGTTGCAATTTTCATGAATGAGCAAAGATAACTATGTCAAACACTCAGTTAACTAGACTAATTGTTGCAGTACCATCTTTTCTCTCCTAAACCAGACTATTTAAAGATATGCACCCAATGGTGTTCTTAGACCAAATGCCTGAAAAAGTATGTTAAATGTTTTTCGTTTAAACTTTTATCTATAAGATAAAGAGTCGATATGTTCATGCTTAATGCCCTCTACCTCATAATAAATGCATGTCCAAGTAATTGGCCTGAGGACTCTCTCGGACAGCATACACTCATTTTTAAACAACTGTAGTGCATGCATTCTTGTGAATGAAAATAACTCACCTAGGCCTCACCAAGTCTCTTTTTCATTCTAATTAGCTAACACTTACCCCAATGGGACCAGGAAAATGATGTTCACTGTAGTAGTATTTTGTGAAACATATCTACACATAGATATCTCCATTAGTGCTCATCCATTACAGAGACAATTAGTAGTATTGTGCCCTCACCTGATTTTCACCTCCACTGAGTTTTCTATCTTTTTTTTTTCTAATGCTACTAGTTTGATGCCAGTGCGAGTGGCATATATACATACTGCCATGCTGACTTTGAGTTTTGTTTATTAATTGCCTTTACACACAGATGACCAATGAGCCAATTATGAGTACTACCTATCTCATCTATTTACTATTTTCCTTGATTTTTGGAAATATTTTCTGGTATCTGATATTACTGTTAGTAATGTCAATAACATCATAATCGTAATGTCTATAATAATAAAAACAGCACTGATAGTAATAGTATTAGAAAATAAAGGCAGGTCAAGTCACAAGGGCTACAAATCTACTCCTTTCTGGCTAAGCACTTGCAGAGCCATTTCACATAATAATACTACAGTGAACACATTTTCCTGGTGAAGTGGGGTTAACAATGTCTTGCTATAAGACATATTTTTATTGTAAATTCAGTGTTATGTTGATTTACATATAATCCTCTCACATTACTGTGTGAGCAAACCCATGTATGTAACATTTAGGTATTAAGTCCCTCCATGTTCAAGTTGTTTCACTGGTTTGACCTGCTAAAGAGACTGGCCAGTCTAAAAAAATATGGGTTCTACTCACACCTACATGAACCAAATATTAGCCTGACATAGTCAAGTTGGTCAGTTGATCTTTCCAGCCCTTGTTCAGGTAGCCTCAAAGGCCCATATACTCAGATTTACCAGTTTTGATCAGGGAAGCAAACAGTGGTCTGAGCGTATATGAGACCCATCAAGCAGAGGAAAGAGAAGTCTTTGGCAAAGCATCCCCAAGTCATCCTTTACACTATACAAATAATTAACCCCTAGCCAATGGGTGGCATGTACGTATATGCCAAGGCTGATGAGGACCGAAACACAGATGGCATTGTATCATGCCCGTTTCCCATGCCACTGGCTCGTCGGTTGGAATTTTGTTTTCTCTGATAGTAGTGGCTTCATTTATATGGTTAAGATTTTAGGCAATGACACCTATAATGAAGGTAAACCGTCAAAATTATAATATTTTTATAAATTATAACAAGATAAAAGCTTTTAGGTGCTAAATGTCACTCACAAACTACCAATTGAGCCGGGTGCAAACAGGGGAAACTGCCGATGCACGCCAACAATCCTGTTCTTACTTCCACTTGCCAAACATTTTTACCCGTCGGCACTGGGTTTAATGGCATGGCTGCCTGTCATCAGAAATATATGACAGAAATGTATGAATATATAAATAAAATGAAACAAATCAAAATGTAAAATAAATATCTGCTTGAAGGCTATATACACTTTAAATCTTTTTCTGGTTTGAACACAAAATGATATAGAAGAAACAAACAAGGGAGAAAGAATACTTTTTAGGGTGTAGACTATATTCGTCATTATAACTGGTGGATTATTCTGATTACATAGTTTTTGAAGCTATTAATACTTTAATGTATGTCAGTAGAATTTTATTTAAAATACTCTGTACCACTTGCTTGCCACTATCCCACAAAAGCTAACTAGGTTTTGAAATAATTCATAAATTATCACTGAATCATTATCTTATATAAAAGTCTTATGCTTAACTGGCAAGAATATAAAACATGTCTGTATTAAAATATAGATTAAAAACTGCTTATGCATACAAGACAGATATATGGACGGGCTGTCTCTTCTAATACTTTATGTATATCCCCATACTTTTGAGAAAACATCTAATACTGTAATGATAATCCCCATGACTTTGTTGTAACACTAATCTACAGCTGTTCATGTTTCTTACAAGTATTGCCAATTCCTTCAACATAAACACTAACTTAAATACTCTCAATATGAGATTAATCAATCTTTTTTTAAGTATGTCCAGTGCACAGCTACCACTCCAGTAAATATCTGCTCTCCTTCCAGCCATGTAACTCTTAGAGCACTTTGTAAGCTTTATTCTGAAAAAGCTAAAAAATCAACTTTGGGTGTTTGGAAAGTTGCACTAGCACAAATAGCCCTGACTAGCAATGCATAGAAAAGCATGCAATGAAGTGAAATGGGATGAAAAAAAGATGAAAAACTCAAAACCATCTACCTCAAAATGGTTGTTAGTAACATTTGCTGAAGAAGTGAATCCCCAATTCTGGACTGTCATTACCAGACAAAGGGAGAACCACAAAAAAATGAAAATATAAGAAGGAAACTGAAGAGAAGAAAAACTGCTTGAAAATGTTTATTCCTTCTGCCAGTAAAAGCATTTCAGAAATTCAAAACATTTATTTTCAGATTACATAAGCTGCTGGGACAAGCACAGGAAATATAAAAAATTAGATTGCTTTACTTATCAGCAGGAAAAAAGGCATTGCAGCTTTGACATAATAGTAAAAGAAAGAAAAAAATCATGATGAAAATCTTGCTTTTTCATTTTAAAAATTGGAATTTATCAATCTTCAAAGTCTAAAATATATATAGACTCTATTTTACATAAAATCAAACTTAAAATATTTGAGCAATTGCTACAGTAAAGAAGGAGAATTAAAACCTAATTAGCAGAATATCTAAAATACAAAATATAATAGAACATAATACACAAAAAAAGAGAAAAAAAAGGAAAAGGGAAAGAAAAGAAAAAAATAAATAATTTCTGTATATACACATTTCAAAATGAATTTAGTCTTTTAATTCTAAAATAATAGCGAAAATATATAAAAATAAAAGGGTTACACAAGAAATCTGGAAAAAAAATCTGGCCTTCTAAGATAGTCATCTAACACAAAAACACACAAATCAAAATGAGTATTTTAAAATGGAAGAGTAATGCTTGATACATAAATGTTCATTTTTGTGAAGTATAAATACTAAGGCAGGAATACTTCCAAATCATAAGGTTTTCACTTTGCCTTACATTTTATGACTTACATCCATATCTTGTAAAAGCATCTAGCTGAAACCACGCCACTCAGAGAAAATTTGAACAAATGACTAATATATTGTGATCATCTTGGAGATGCTCTCTCATTTAAAAAAATCCTTAATATATAAGATATATATTTATAAATTTCAATGAGATAAATATAATTTTTCATGCTTGCAGTTTGCTCTTCAAAGCAATATTTGAAGGAGGCCAAAGTGAATAAAAAATAGACTTCGGACAAAGACAATCAAGGTTTATACCAATGACTATGTCTGTGCATGTACTTAGTTATATGTATGTATGTATGTATGTATATATATATATATATATATATATATATATATATATATAATATATATATATATATATATATATATATATATATATATATATATTTAAACACATACATCTACAGCAGCATTGAATTTTTTCAGTTTCTTCAAATTAGAAAACTAAACTAAACATGCAAAGGTAAGAGGACTCATTAAGAAACAGGATATAAGAAACATGCACACAAATACCTTTGCTAGTTAGTCCCCAAATAACAACAGGCCAAAAGGAGATTAGCAGAAAAGCATAGTATTTTTTCCTTTTCCTGTTTTAAGTAATCTTGAAACACATACCACCTTCACTTCACATTCTCATCAGCTGATGACAAAGTATCACCAGTCTTGGAACACTCGTTTAAAAGACACATGTAAAATATCTGAACTAACTACTACATTGGGAAGTAATTGGACTAGAGCAAACCTAATCGAAAGTCCAATCAATGTCTTAGCTCATCGTCACTTACATCCTGCTCCTCTTGGTTATTAATTGTTCCTCCAAAGTTAACATAGTCGCGAAGGGTAGAGATTCCTGGTGCTTTCAGACCCAAAATGAAGAGCAGGCAGCCACCCACATATCGGAGAATGAAGAGGACAAATTCCAACTTGTCTGTTATCCTGTTGAGCATAATCACCATGTTATCTAAAAGGATTCCTAAAGTAAAAGTAGTACAGTTTAAGGTGGGGGTGTCCATGTGGGTGTAAAATACTACATATATAGCCAATCTAAATAGTGAAATAATAAATTCTCAGTGCATTATTTTGGATGAGATCTCTCTTAACTTATGGTAACATTAAAAAGTAATTTTCAAGTCCTTTAAAAAAAAGAAAGAAAAAAAATACTTACGTGGTCAGGTCAAACCACCAATCTTCATTGCGTAAATTGAGGAAAGCGAGATTCTCACTGACGAAAACAAGAGTCCAGAAAATGAGAAGCACAACTCCATGTCCTCTTGTGGGCACAGTGGGTAGGAGATAGTTGCGCTCCAGGAATATTATTCTTAGTGATAATGGCCAGCACACCAAGTTGCACACGTGGTATACAATCATATACCCGTAGAGTGTGCGGTCACCTGATGAAAGCAAGTTCAATATCAATAACTTTATCTAGAGAATATGTTCTAACTGTATATTTTCTTTAAATGGATGCAGATATTTCAACCTAGATGTGAAGTTAAGCAGCACCAAAAAAAAGTTCTTGCAGTAAAAAAAGAAAGAACGAAAATAAAATAACAACTACATATCATACATATCAAAAACAAAATTTACACACTCATGTGATCCCTCCTCAAAGGTACAAAATGAAGACTTACCAATAATTGTGGTTGTAGAATAAGCCTTGCCGTAGCTATGAAAACCATGAGAATTGTTAATGCGACTTGGATCCCAAAGAGCACAGACTTTGGCCGCAGGTACTGATCTGTCATGGTGGCATACTTGCGGTACATGAGCCATTGGCCTCCCCCAAAGATGGTGATGAATAAGGCATAGACTGCAGAAGTGACAGTATCCAGGAAGCAGTGAGATATGCCATGGTTAACCCATATATGGTCGAAAGTAATGTTGGGCGGGCAGTACATCATCTTTGCTGTGTCTTGCCACCTGTCTTGTGCTGTGTCAACATACAAAAAATAATTATAAGTACATGGCTATAATTACATGTGTGTGTGTACTTATGTGTATCATGATATATGCACAGATTTGAATGTATCAACATGAACAAATCATATTAGGAAACCTTGAAGAAAAACATTTCTCTCAGAAAATGCATTTACTATCATAGAAATAAAAGGAATATCTGCTATTACTCTAAATTTCAAGATGGTCATTAATCATTAAATGAGAAGGAAAGTCCTCAACTACATTTCATACATAAAACATGAATATCAACCCTAAGCATTTACATTTAAAAGTTAGAAAAATTTTGGCAAAATGCCAATAAACCTCATATATTTCTGCCAAGACAAAATAGTAATTCTTTGCAGTACAGACACACACACGAGACTAAGTCCGCAACTCCACAGCACATAATTATTCAACAATCTCTATTAAAATGACTGGGGTTGGGTTTACAGTGGGGTCACTGGGTAAAGATTGTCTTTGCCTCAGTATGCACCGCAAGATACAGCTGAAATTCTGGAGCACTGATTGGATTTAGACTTTGAATGGTACTTTCTGTGATCTTTTTCCTTTCTTTGTGGCATTATTGTTCATGTCTACTAATAATTTCTTGCACATCGGATATCATCTCAAATTTGCCCTAGTTTAGTGTGTCCCTATTAACTTGTAGACTTTCAATGCAATTTACTGTCAAAAAAGGGAAATGCTTAAGCTCTACCTAGTTGCACAGGTCTTCTAAACAATCACCCAAAATACTGACAGTCTACAGCACACACAAATTATAAATCTGGAAAAAGAATCAGGTTAATCTGTATGGTATGGATGCTAAGGTAGGGCAAACTGATGATATACCTGAAGAGGACTAAAAGTTGTTATTGTCTATACAAGAAATAATTTGCAGATGAGAAAAGTAATGTCAAAAATAAAAGAAAAAGACTGGGGGAAGCACTGCTCACAATTTAAATCCACTTGGTTTCAACTTTACCTTGCCATGTATATGAATGAAGTGAAGACAATGCTTCTGAGGGGTGTTGGGAATAGAGACCCCCATCAACCCTCCCCTCAGGCAGTGCCCAATAGGCACCCCAGTTACCGCATCTTACATTGTTGAATAAAATTTGTGACATGGAATTGAGGTCTTACAGTGTTTTAAGCTGGGGTTTGCTTGGTCTAGAATTCTTACTCCAAGCGCAAGAACTGCACTGTTAGCTGCTTAAAGCAACTGCTAGAGCCGAAGAAGTGTTTTCCGCACAAAACAAGTTGCTGGACTATGAATTTGAAAGGTAAGCGTGTGTTAATTTTTGTCATTTAGCGGTGACTATAAGGCCCCTGCAGCTTAAACTAATGATCAATCCCACTTATCTTCCGTTCTATAAGATGGCAGTGTCCATTATCTGTATCTACACGTATCGGTGTCTGTAACCTCTACCATACTCTGTATTTCATTGAATAGTAGGTATGTTCTTGATTTTGAGAGACGAGGAGTTTATAAGAGATAAATTGTTTGTCTTATAATGATATGATTTATAAGATAAAAGCTTTGTAAATCTCAGAATCTCCATTATCTCCTTTTATTTTCAGCTAACTTCACTTTCTTTAATTATAATGTTATGGAAATTACACAAAGAGAAACATAAAAAAATTAATTTCTCAGATAAAATATTAAGCGGAAGGTAATTTTCTATGTTACCTTCGCCTCTCCGATATTGACGATTTTGGTATCGTTGGATTCCTCTCACTGTCCACATTGCAAATACATAGTTTTTATTACACAGAAACCCCCGTTAGCAACAAACTTGGCCCGGTAACAGGGGAGGGCATGAAAGGTTCCAGGGAAAATGCGGGGTTAAATAACACTAATAATATAACCCACAGTGAAAATAACCATGGTTATTTACATGACTTTCCAATTGCAGAGGGCTGCTGCCCACCCAACCCCCACCGAGGAAACAAAACCTCCACCACGTATTCCCGGCAGGCTAGAGCGTTACACAGTTATCGGTGATCTTGGAGCGGCGGACGTATTACATTTACCTCGTAACATTCCCACTGAATCAGCATACTAACCTTGACATAGTCAGCATTGTATACAGACACGATTGTAGTATAATCAGGATGAACAAGTATACCATGAACAGAAGAGTGGTGGTGACCCGCCCTCGTCGGTCGGCGAGTTTTGCACCTTTCTCGATGCATCTAGTTCATGTGCCCTCTATCCTGCCGTGAATACGTGGGGGATATTTTGTGTCCTCGGTGGGGGGTTGGGGGGCGGCAGCCCCCTGCAATGGAAAGTCATGTGAATAACCATGGTTATTTTCACTGTGGGTTATATTATTAGGGTAATTTTCTAAATTATGTCCGCCGCTCCAACATCGTCGCCCCTGCTATCGGGGCCAAGTTTGCCGCTAACAGGGGGTTTCCGCGCAATAAAACCTATTTGTACAGAGTGAGAGGAATCCAACGATACCAAAATCGTCGATATCGGAGAGGCTAAGGTAATATAGAATATTACCTAAGCGGAATTCTTGGCCAATGCCCGCATTCGAAGGTTTGTAACCAGTACAGTACATGAACAACCCTGTTGCAATGGTGATGGTACGCCACTTGACTTAGCTAGCGAAAGTCTAGCCATCTACGGGATCGCTTCAAAAAACAAAAAGGATTCTTGAGAACCATGAAAAAGTCTTGAGATTTTAGGCAAGAAATTTCTCTTCTTAAAATGCACTTAGTCTCTGGCGAATGTGTCAGTACTGTAAGGAATTACCAAAAATAAAAATATGATAATCAAAATGGTAAATGGTATTCCCTGATATCACATCATATCGAATCATCCTTAGATATCGTAGGCAGACAGACTAATAGTACACTTCATCTACTAATATCACTCACACGAAAATCAAAACAAAAACAGAAACATACTTTCTGAACCTAGATAAACGCAAGCAGTTTATTCCTTTGGTAAACCCATATTGAAGCACAAAGTCTGTATATCTAAACAATGAATACAAAAATACCTCACGAAAGACCATGTAGAAGATATAAATAAAATACGACTTTTGTTTCCTACGTGTGCCTTGGGCTTTTACGTAAAATCTCGTGTTTGTGAAATCCCTCCGACGTCTTCCTTGTCCTCTGCATCATGTTTACGTAATACACAGCTTGTTTCATTGTAACTGGCTTAACAAGTCAGTACAATCCTTCTATCCTGTACTTGTAAACCGCATTACTTACTTAACTGCAAAGAGAGTAATTTTTAAGCAAGCCGTACGCGATATCCCATGGCCTCGAGCTATGGCGGTAATTCGGTAACTGGCAACTCAACATGTAAATATTAGCTTGCTTTCATTTATTTTTTGTTTTGTCACTGTTTTGAACATGTTGAGCAACTATTAAGATATATGTTAAATTTAGATTAATATTTCTTGAATATTTAGCATTTGATCTAATACTGATATGTGTTCTTCAGAAGGCAATTGTTTCTTTTTTATTCAAAATACTACGAAATCGTTTCTTTTTCTTTCGTTTTCGTCTTCATTATAAATTTTATTTTATGGTTTAACTTTCCCGTATTGCCTTTTCGTTCTCATTGGAATTTAGGTAATAAAAAATGACTACGAATGCTTTCAGGTTGGTATATATATTTTTTTCTATATCCATATCGGGAATAACCCAAGTCGTTCTCGACTTCCGTTTTGTTTCCTTTTAGCAATATGTTTTAGTCCATCATCACTCACTTCTCGGTGAAGGTCAAATTGCTGATCATAAATTCAATGACCCAGATTTTTCCTCGCATATGCATTACCATAATGTACAAAAAAAAAAAAAAAAAAAAAAAATCATGAATCCATTTTCTGAACTGCGCAAATGAGAAAATAAGCTAATTGGGGTATATTTCAGGGCAATGATTAGTTTCATAAATCAAGAGGTTCATCCATACAAAACTGAACCAAAAATTGATGATATTCTAGCAGAGACCTGATTTTATAGAGGTCTGTCCATCACAGTCCAGTATCTGTCTAATAATGTACTATTATATGTACACATACACATACACACACACGTGTGTGTGTGTGTGTGTGTGTGTGTGTGTTGTGTGTGTTGTGTGTGTGTGTGTGTGTGTGTGTGTGTGTGTGTGTGTGTGTGTGTGTGTGTGTGTGTATGTTTGTGTGTGTGTGTGTGCATGTTGGTGTGTACATATATTATCTATCTATCTAATCTATCTATCTATATATCTATCTATCTATCTATCTATCTATCTATCATCTATAATATCTACTCATAGTATCTATATATATATTCCTCTCTCTCTCTCTCTCTCTCTCTCTCTCTCTCTCTCTCTCGTCTCTCTCTCTCTCTCTCCATCTCTCTCTCTCTCTCCTCACTCTCCTCTCTCTCTCTCTACGCTCTCTGCTCCGTCTCGTCTCTCTCTCCCTCCTCTCTCTCTTCTCTCCCTCCTCTCTCCTCTCTTTCTCTCGCTCTTGTGTCGTCCTCGTGTGTGTTGTGTATAGTTGCCTGTCTCTCGTGTTGTGTGTGTGTGTGTCTGGCTGTGTTGTGATCGCTGTGTCATCGATGCTGCTGTGCGTGCGTGAACTGCCTGCTCTGGGGGTCACCCACCCCACCACTACTACTATCATCCAATCGCCTTTGAATATGACCTCCATCACCACTACCCCATCACATTACCTATCATACCCGACCCTCACGAGCTAACCTACACTAAGTATCACTAATACTATGACCACCACACACAACCACGACACGACCACCAACACACCCACCCACCCCCACACCCCCACACATCCAACATCCAAGCACACCACCCATACACACACACACCACCACACCACACAACCACACCCACCCCCTCCAGCCAACCAGACAAAACATCCCACACTCCCCACCGCCCCACCCCTCCCACCCCAGTACGTTCGCATCGCTACACCCCCACCAACATCATCCTCCCCATACCCTCTCACTCTTATATCCTCCCTATCACATATGATACCCCACTACTCCACCTACTCCCTACCCCTATTCCCCAACACCCCATACCTCACCCGCCACCTCCCCACCCCCTCACCGTACTACTATCACCCCTATCTGATATACTACGCCCTGCTCGTCATTTATACATGATAAGTACATTTCATACGTATACAGTACCTTTATATGTTTCTTTATCTCACCATCTTTGAACATATTATTACAGTGTACAAATGCTTGATCATTACACAACTAAATTATTATTGACTCACTATGTGCCATAATGATACATAATCTATTACTGTATGTATCGTATTGTATCGCAAAACTCATGTTCTGATATACTTACATCCGCCTACCCACCCCTCCTCGCCCCCGACTATCATGACTACCAACGCCATCCCCTCGATCCCCTCCGTTCGCACCATCACACGCCCCCCCCCCCGTCACTATACACCAACCACATACTTGGGAACTAGATTAAATACTGCATCAATCTCCATACCTCCAATTCCCAATCTCTCAATCTTCTCATTCCTCCTTCATCTCCTTCTCTTCTCCGCCTCTCTCTCCTGCTCAAAATTAAAATTATACTCCTCATCTCTCTCTTATCTACTCTATCTCTCTCTCTCTAATCATCATTCATCCGCTCCATATATCATATGCTCATATTAAATATTTAATTTGATTGTACTAGTGTGTTTGTAGTGTGTGTGTTGATGTGTTTATTGTGTGTAGTGTTTGTGTGTTGCGTGTGTAGTGTGCAGTTGCGTGTTGAGAGTGTGTTGTAGTATGCGTGTGACACTGTAGGTGCGATATGAGCGGCGTGGGGTTGGGCGGTTTGCATTACGTGCGAGTATATTGTGTACGCCAGTTGGTGGCTAGGTTATATAGCTCATATCGCAATAGTATATAAGTTCAGTATCGTTGCCGTGTAGTGTTAATAAACCTATAATCATGATCAATGACTTATATATATAACCTGTATTATTCCATATTATAACAGTATTATATTAACTAAATTATATATTTCACAAATTATATATATGTTATATATTTATCTGTTCCTCCCACTATATAGTATATATATACTATTATTCTCACATCTATACTATTAATTGTATTTATATATAGCCGGCTGTATAATTTACGGAATACCTATAGTTCATACAATTATATCTTGATATATATAATATATATATAGATACATATTTTACAACTAGTATTACCTAGCTCAACTATCGATATCACCTACACTTATGTATATATTATTATTATTTACATGTAAATATATACCTATATATATAACATATACTATATATTATATTATACATATAACTAATATATAATATAATATATATATATATATATTATATACCATAGTGATTATGCTGTGTGTGTTGCTGTGTGTGTGGTTGTGTGTGTGTGTGTGTGTTTGTGTGTGTGTTGTGCGTGTGTGTGTGTGTGTGCTGTGTGATAACACACAACGTTAGTGTGTGACTGTGTGTGTGTTTGTTGTTGTGTGTGTGATTGTGTGCTGTGTGTGTGTGTATGTACAGTCAACACACACATCACACACACACAATATTTCTGACGAAGAATGATAATGATAACCGGTTTAACATACATCTCTGTTTGTGAGGAATATTCGTATCTTCATTCATACCTTTCACATTTGCATCTATGAATCGGTCATATATATATATAACATATATATAAATATATATATATAGTA
Organism: Penaeus vannamei; assembly: GCF_003789085.1. NCBI lineage: Eukaryota > Metazoa > Arthropoda > Malacostraca > Decapoda > Penaeidae > Penaeus > Penaeus vannamei. Next base: position 1,584,766 of record NW_020869190.1, read on the forward strand.
TACTATATATAA
>NW_020869190.1:1594777-1604777 GCF_003789085.1 Penaeus vannamei
TCAATGACCATAAATGAAAATGCAGATACACATGAAAATGGGGCAAGCGTATATCAGGCAAAGGCAGCATCATTAGAGACGAAAGTGGATAAATTGATGATTCCATCACCTCAAGACGAACAAAAACAACACACGCCATCTGCAGTTAATAGTGCAAAGGTTCAAAGTATGCAACCCAGGAACCCTTCACCAGCAAAGATGCTTCCTGGATCAGTGGAGACAGCATCTCCAGGGAGAGAAGAAAGATGTTTAGTATGTGGAAAGTTTGACTGTCCCTTTGTTCTAGATAAGAAATTGAAAACTATTTTTACAAAAACACAATCTCTTGTAAAGAGGGAGCTTTGTTCAATGTGTGGAAGGTCTAACTGTCCTTTTCCTAATCAAGAAATCGAAACCCTCGATTGTACTTACATCAAAGGAAAGTCTTGTGGGGAAGTTAAGGTCTCCAAGCGTACGAAGTGTTCCCAGTCCTTCATCAGTGAAGTCGAGAAGAGTAAATGCACTCATCCGACGAAATATCGGTACGAAAATTGCAGCAAATGGATTGTTTAAACGAATCGCCAACCACTCATCCCTTCAGACTATCAAGTTGGAGGTAAAAAATATAAAACTAAAGATACGAGTAGGTTATTTGTTCTTCACTTGGATATATCATTGATGTTTGTGCTTCATTATAATATGATTTCATTGTTCAAAATTTAATATAGACTTTATTCTCTAGGCTGAACTGTTCAAATCCGTGGAAAATGGAGACTCGGCAAGAGTGCAGGAACTGATTCAGTACACGGGGGCAGCTGTGAGGAGAAGCAAGACCAGTTGCACACTTCTTCATGCTGCAGCGTCTCACAACCAAGCGGATGTGGTGGTGTTTCTGCTGAAATTGATCAGTCCCAATATTACCAACGAGGAGGGACAGACTCCAGCTCACGTGGCCGCTGAAAAGGGTCACACGCAAGTGCTGAAACTTCTAGTGCGTGACCCTGACTTCGATGCCGACAAACGGGATGATCTCCGTAACTCTGTGAAAACCCTGGTAAGTGTCAGTAGTAATGATGGATATATCAATCCTAATATAAATCAAACTTGTTAATCCCTAAACCGCACCATGTATTGAGATAAGGGATTTAACTGTTCATTATCTATAAGATGTTACCTTCAAACTTTCAGCTTGGTGGCCATCTGTTCAAGGCCGTATTAGAAGGGAACAAGAAAGAAGCAGAAAGACTGTTGGCAGTTGGTGCAGACCCAGACAGTCACGGCGGAAAGCTGGTGGATGGAGTGTTGGCACGAGAGCTTGGAGTGACAACGCCTCGCCTGCTGGCCAATGCCCTGAACATGGAGTCGATCGTGACCCTGTTTGACAAGGTATTTTTCTAGATGTTAAGTTTCCCTTTAGATTATCTGCGATATGTAATAAATCATTAAAAAATATCTGATGCAATGTGAATTTAAAGTAATTCACGACAATTTAATATTCTAGAAAGCATCAAAAAGGTGCAGCCAAACCGTCGAGAGTAAATCTCTGCCATCATCCGCATTAAGCACAGTACACATCAAGGTGCGTAACTTTTATTCTTTCTATTACTTTCATTATAGGCTTTTGTTATTATTAAATGCAAAACATGTGGAATCTTCATGTATAGGGAAACGCTGATTAATATACCTTCATGTGTAGAAAAAAAATTGTTTATTACTGTATATTCCTTTACATTCCATCATCTGACGTCAGACGTCTATGAATTCTAGGTCTCAACACGACAGTTTCGCGTGAGACGGGCAACAGTAATTCAAGGAGGTGCTGATGTGTACAAGATGGACAAGGAGGCACGAGGCTTTGTTCGCATCTTGAACTTCAGTTGTTTCAAGGACAGATCCGACCTGAACCTTCAGCAACTCGACTACGATGCTTGCATAATGTCAGATGTATTTGATAAGATGGGATACATGTGTAAAACACACTCGTCACTCACGGTTCAGCAGACTAAGGAGGTCTTGAAAAACATTAGGGATGGTGATGAGCTAACGGACGTCGGATGTGCCATATTTGTCATATCTGGCTATGGTGTTAATGGCAGGAAGATTCTTACGACTGATATGAAATTTGTAGACACAGACTACATTTTGAATCTCTTCAAAGATTCCGAATGTCCTCAGCTCAAAAACAAACCCAAACTTTTCATCTTCAATTTGTTCAAAAGTGAAGCTATCACGAGTTCAAGAAGTGAATCTCCAAAAGTGGTGAGATTGGCAGATCTCTCCAAGGACATGGCTTGTATATATTCCAACAGCATCGGTCTCGACTGCGTCCCGAATGGGAAAGGAACCTCCTTCAGCTGGTCCTTGTGTCGCGCTTTGGCAGACCATTCTGCTGAGCAGGAACTCGGTGACCTCTACCGAGAATTCCTGAAGGAGTACAGCAAGAGCTCTCCTTCTTCGTCACCCGAGTTGAGGCTCTTTGGATTTACAAAAAGTTTTTCTTTAATCCATTGTAATCTGAATGACATCCCTTTGGGAATTTTGAACTTGGTTAATCATTGTCTGATTTTCAGAAGTATAACAATTATGAGGGAGTGAATTCTTGAAAATAGTTGCACATGATATGAAGTGGATTTCTAAAATTTATGAAAGCATTTATTTTCCATATTCATATGCTTAAGGGGCACACTATGTAAATATTGCGTAAATACATCCGACGTCAGTTTTCTATTTTTCAATACCCAGACCTCCAGATTTATTATGAAGTTTTCCTTTGTGTACATATATCTCTATGTATATATACACATATACACGCAGATATACATACATTAATATATATATATATATATATATATATATATATATATATATGTGTGTGTGTGTGTGTGTGTGTGTGTGTGTGTGTGTGTGTGTGTGTGTGTGTGTGTGTGTGTGTTTCTGCTTCTGAAGAAGCAGAAACCAAGATCGGCAACGGTAGTGAAACCGAAGCAAAAGATTCTGTAAGAAAAGTTAAGAAAGTAATGAAAACACAAGAAACTGTTAAACAGATCGAAAGCAATTTGTCAAGCAGCCAGGTTCAGATAATGGAAGAAGCAAAAAAGATAATAGCTACAGTGTATCACAGGTAAAAGAGACAGTAATTGAAATGGTGAAAAGAATAGAATAAAACATCACAACGGAAGAAATTAAGACAGCTTGCAGAGACGGTAAAGAAAAATTAATTCATATCCCACCTTGGGCAACATACAAGGAGTATTGCTAATTTGGCTAATGTAAATAAGGATATAGTCATATTACGACATGAAGAAAAAGTTGTAGAAGATGAAACTGAACGATACAACGAGGACAAGAAAGGGATTATAAATATCCTCAAGGTCATAAATCCCGAATTCGCGATGCAGAATATCATAGCTCGCAGGAGGCTGGGATTATTAGAAAAGGGAAAGAAACGCCCTCTAAAAGTAACATTCTTTTAACTGCAAATGGTAACTGATATAATAAAGAACGGCAAAGTCCTGACCACCCATGAAGAATATAAGAAAATCTGATCAAGGATGACAGAGAAACACTGCAGAAAAAATGGAAGAGGTAAAGAACAAAAATGAACTAAGTACTAAAGAGGAAAAAAAACTTGTTACTTGGAGGGTGAGAGGTCTCCAAGCAAGGGATGTTGCTACAACTAGATAATAATTGAAAGAATAAACCAGATATGATATCCATCACTGAATCCGAACCAGCTCGAAAGACGATGTAACATTAGGACTCAAAGACTATCATATTTGGAGAAAAGATATGGCAAATGGAAATGGAGGGGGGATAGTGATATTAACAAGGAAAGGAATTATTCCAAAGGATTAGAAATTAAGCAAGACTCCACAGTCGAAATGAAGGCAATTGAGGTAGAAACAAACAGGGTAAACATAATAATACTCACAGTATATATGCCACCTCATACATCGGTGTGGTCATATGAAAATTACCCAAAACTAATTCATTAAAGAGCCTGGAAGAAGTGTTACAACTTTTCACAGGGGATTTTGAAAGCAAAACTGACTGGGAAAGTTTCGATCCCAGAACGGAACCACATTTTGGGAATGCTAAATTACTTCGTCATAATTGAGTATTGCCTTTTCCAGCATGTAACAGATCATACGAGGGCTAGACAGACCATCTATGCTTGACGTGATATTCACAAAACATTAAGATCATATTTAGGATATCGACTACTGTCCTCTTTTAGGGAAAAAAAAAACGATCATGTAGTAATTAAACTCAAATACTGTCTGCTACAGGAAAAAAACTCATCGTGAGTAAAGAAAGGAATGAGGACAACTACAAGAGAGGCAACTATAGAAGCGATTTCTTTGATATGAACTGGAAAACACTTCTTGTCTATGAGACCTTGATGTTCAATATTAAAAAAAATTGAAAAACATATATCAAAACTCAAAACTGAGGCAAGGAATGGCCAAAAATGGTTCAATGACAAATGCAAAAAAACGAGAGAAAGCAAGCAGCTCCATTAGAAAAGATTCAGAAGACATAAATCTCAGACAGCGTATGGAAGATATAAAGTTGGAAGAAATGAATATACCCAAACCATGAGAGAGGCGAAATTAGCGCCATCAAAGACAATAACATCGTTTATACTAAGGAGGAAGAAATGTGTGAAATCCTAAATGAGAAATTTCAGTCAGTGTTTTTCAGGACCCATACTTTAATATGACAAATACCCGTACAAACGTAAAAAAGAACATCAAGAATATAACCCTCAAAAATGATAAAATAAAAGATTTACTAAAATGATTAGATAAGACCAAAGCAGGACCAGATGAGATTACTAACTAGGTTTTTAGGGAATGTGCCGAAGAACTATGTACTCCTTATTGGTAATATTCCAAATTTCAGGGAGACAAGGTAAACTACCAAAATGTTGGAAACTCGCTAATGTTGCATATAAAAGCGGCAACAAACAAAAATCTAGATTATAGACCAGTTTCGTCAACTAGTGTAGAATGCAAACTGTTAGAATGGATAATTAGCAAACAATGGGTTGAGGTACTTGAAAAACACGAAATCATATGAAACAAACAATTTGGTTTTATTGAAGGAAGGTCATGTGTAGCGAATCTCCTCCTGAAATGTTACAAGAAAGAGACTGGTGGGTGGATTGTGTGTACTTAGATTTTAAAAAGGCTTTTAATAAAGTGTCCTATGGAAGACTAATACGGAAATTCAAGTACCTAGGTGGAGTGAAAGGCAAACTCCTTGAATAGATAAAAAACTTTCTTCATGAAAGACAGATGATCACAGCATTTAGAGGGAAGCATTCTACATGGCGACGAGTAACCAGCGGAGTGCCTCAAGGATCGGTGTTGGCGCCGATTATGTTTACTATTTTCGCCAATGATTTTGCATCAAACATAAGCCCAGGCAGTTAAATACAAAGAAGGATAATAGATGACCTCTCATGTCAATACCTCTAAAGTGACAATGAAAACTTATTCACGTGATATTGTACTTGGAAAATGGAATTCAATACCAATAAATGCCACGTAGTCAGGTTCAGAAAAAGTTAAAATCTCCCACTATTTCAACATAAATTAGGAAACGCAATATTAAACACAGCTGACAGGGAAAAGATCTTGGGGTAATCATAACCAGAAACCAAAGCCGAAATGATCATATAATGAAAGGTCCATAAAATGCTACGACTGATTGACAACATGAAGAAGGCATTCGTGTATGTGGACGAAGATATGGTAAAGTTCATTATAGCAACCATAAGATCTAGGCTAGAGTACGATACAGTGGTATGGAGTCCACACTTAAAAAATGATATAGACAAACTGGAAAGAGTTCAGAGAGAAGCCACAAGATGGACACCTACGCCAAGAGATATGAGCTACGAAGATAGACTACTGGAATTAGGATTTACTACTTTGGAAGAAAGAAGGAAAAGGGCGACATGATTATACTGTTCACCTAGGTTACAAGAAGAGTGAGATTAGACATAGATGACTTATAATCTCGAACACAAGAAGGACGAGGACACAATTAAAGGTTGGAAGTAAAAGGAAGCAATAAAAATGTCAAAAGTATAGTTTCCCAAACAGAACTATTGGAGCATGGAACAGTCTTCCAAAAAACAATGTGTGTGATAAAAATGTGCACACTTTAAAAAGTTAAACGACAATTTAAATATATAGACGGGACCCTCTGAGCACTGAAACAACTTGATAAGAACACACATACACATATACAGTCTATGCATAAATTGGCGGGCATATATATATATATATATATATATATATATATATATATATATATATATATATATATATATATATATATATATATATATATATACATACATTACATACACACACACACACACACACACACACACCACACACACACACACACACACACACACACACACATATAATTATATATTTATATATATATTATATACATATACATATATATATATATATATATATATATATATATATATATATATATATATATATATATATATATATATTATATATAACACACACACCACACACACCACACACATATATATATAAACACTCATTTATATCCATCCATTTATACATAATACACACACACACACACACACACATATTTGTGTGTGTGTGCGTGTATGTGTGTGTGTGTGTGCGTGTGTATGTGTATGTGAATATGTGAATGAATGTATATATGTGGGTGCGTGTCTGTATATACATACATATATGTATGTTTGTGTACACAAACATACATATATGTATGTTTGTGTACATACATATATATGTATATATCTGTATGTATATATGTATTTACATATATGTATATATATGTATGTACAGTTGATATACACTCAGTCTCAGCAATTTAATCATCAGAGGAAAAAGACCAGAAAAATGTTGTCGCTAAGGATTTTGAACACGATCCGCTACTGGGTTAACATAACTATATTTTGAGAGCTTCCCCGCGAGCAGACCAAGGGAATCCTTTGGAATGTCAGAGACAGAGCTCGGCTAAATGACGTCAAAAAAATTTCTAACACTGACAAAAGGTGCTATTTTGTTCAGTTGTTTAATTAATCGACCAAAGTCTGCGACGAAATTCCCCATGATATGAAAAGAAATGTATTTTTGGTCCTCTTTAACATTCTAGAAAAAATCACAAAAAATGTGCCGTTACCGAAATAATCATAACTCGACAAAATCCCATAAGTGACCTGAAAACATATATTCCAATAAGTGTGTTACGGCGAGAAGGGAACTTGTGTTTGAGCGCTGTGCAGGAACTTGGTGATCTCAGCGGAGAATTCCCAAGTGAACTGCCTTAAGTCAGTCTACTTGCATGCGTGTACTTTCCAATGAGAAATTCATGCGATGACCTTTACCGAGTATGCTAAACTATAATTGATACATGTATTAAAAAAATGACTGCTGTGGATACGTTCCGAGTCTATACAGCTTCCTTATTTTTATTTATGTTTTTCGATCTGGATTTTCGTATCTTTGAGTGATGTATACTGACTCATAACTTTCATTGAGTCTGCTATGCGTCGATTTTCCTCTTCCCAAGAGCTCTCTGGGGTGAATCAGTTTACTAAATATCATCATAAACGAAATTTAAGGATGGGGAAGGTAGGGAGAGAAGGGAAATGGTTTTAGGGAGAGAGACAAAGAGAGAGAGAGAGAGCGGAGAGAAGGAAAGGAGCTAAAGAAAATGGAGGGATGAAAGGTGAGAAAATGAGATACAGAAAGAAGAAAGAAAAAGAAAGATATGCAGTAGATACGAGTGGAATTGTGAAAGGCGAATCGAGAATAAAAAAAGAAAAGAAAAGAAAAGAGAACCGGAAAGGACAAGAAAGAAAGTAGGAAAAGAGAAAAGGGGGATTGGCAATGAAAGACGGAGAATAACAAGGGAAGAGCATAGAGCGTGGAAGGAGTAGATAGAGGGAGAACAAAATAATTAAGAGAGAGATTAACAGTAACAAAAAATATCATAGAGATTTTCACGGCATCTTAACCTCTATCAGTGACGTAATCGTGACGTAGCATCACAGGTTTCAACCCGTGAGAGTTTCCAAGTGTCGCTAGCACATCGGGAAGAAATGTGATAAACTGTATAGAAACATATATAAATATAACACACTTACGAAAAAGTAATGTATATACGTATACCCACTCAAAACCATATAGTCATAAATTTATCAATGTAAAACAAAGGTGGATATTATACAAGCATGCATATTCATGTAGGTACATGTATATCTAGCTATCGATTATCTAAGTATCTACCTATCTTATCTAGATATTTTGTGTGAATAAAGGACAGTGAATATTCATAACATAATCAATACATACTTAAATATCAGGATCAATTTTGTTGCAGAAAGGCCTAAATGACTGATTACTGTTTACTTGCTATTATCAACTGGTAGAAAAAATGTACCACACATATAAACACAAAAACACAATGTACATACACATAGTAAAAATACACGTTTTTACATTACAGCAAAGAAACATGTATCTATTTCTATCATATACTTATCTATCCCTGTCTTTATCTATCATTCTATACAGTTCACGTTTCTTTACATCTATCCTTATGTATGTGCCTGTTTGCATCCATGTATGATGTATGTATACTTTTCCCGTTTAGGATAAAGTTAAAATCCCAAAAGGAAAACAAATATCAGCACAAGTTCGGAAAGTAAGGAAAAATGTTATAGACCTTGAAATACATTGTATAATGAAATTGTATATACTGTAGACTACATCTCTCTGTTGATATAATTAGTGCTAGTATCAGTAAGATTCTGAATGTATAAAACGTTAATGGAAATAACATGTCGCTATTAGTAAGAACAAACATTTGACAGAAGTCTAATTAGTCCTACTCTGTTTAGTAATTAGAAAAAGGTGTAGATGAAACTAACATGTGTTTGTGTTTTGCAGAATACACTGTGAAGAATAAACATTAGGGAGAAGACTTGCACTGTCGCCCTCACAGCCAATCCTTCTCAGCAAACTTTCCCCGAGAACATGGCTGACAAAACTCCACCTTACATTCCGGAGGATTACCTTCCCCTGGAGGAAGAGACTGCTCTTCGATCTCAAGTTGTTCGAACCAACTCATTGTTCTGTCAGTCTCTACTGCGGGAAATGTCTGAGAATTCATTGATTTTGCTTCCCAAAGCAAAATCAGATAAAGATTTAGCCAAAAGCGATTATTTCTCTTCTGAATCGAAAGAAAATTCGACGACGCCAGATTCGTTATTCAAATTAATAAGGCGATGCAGTGGCATGAAGACTTCAGTATCAGGAAATATGTTTAATGACCAGATAGAGAAAATATCAAGCAATGTGCCTTCAGATATTTCATCAAGGAAACGTCAAATAAAACGGCGCCTGAACTACCGATGGAAAGATTCTGCAGCACAAATAGAGACATTTCCGCCAAAGAAGTGGAGGTTCTATCAAGTCAAGTCCCGTCTAAAGAATCTCTCTGAAGAGGTCGAGGAACCTATCTGGTGAGGGAGAATCTGAGGATTTATTCGAAAAGAGAGCTAGGGTTTCAGCAGAGGAAATTGGTACAGGAGAGCAAGGAAAGGAAATGTTTCTTATTTCACCGGTTATGTCACCAATTACACAAGACATGCCACCTGAGGCTCCATCAGAAGGAACTATGACAGAAACAAATGTAGAATGCGGGGTCTCGCCTAATGAAGATAAGTCAGAAGGCCAAGTAGCAGAGGAAGAGGTAGAGAAATCTGATGCCAACATGACCAGTGAGGAATCCATGGATGTTCCAAGTGTGGAATCTGGGAAAATGTCTCAGAGGTCATCATCTGCCAGATCAACAGCAGGTGTCAATCGCTGTTGATAAAGAAAAAAGTTCTGAAGGCGACAGGTGTTCAATTTGTGGAAAAAGAAATTGTCCTTCAGATCCTAAACTGCGTTCGAAAATAACCACTACCAGTGAGAAATCCACAGATGTA
>NW_020869190.1:1609777-1612277 GCF_003789085.1 Penaeus vannamei
GCACATTGAAAAGCAATGCGAGAAACTGCATAGAAACATCTGTAATTAGAGTACAAAAACAATATGCAACACATAATAAACATGAAAACAGACACACAACCATTTAAATGTACACATCCAAAACCAAAGTCACAAATGCATCAGCATAACACACATATGGATACCTATATCTAGAAGTTTGTCTTATCTGTTATCCAAATCTCTATCTATCCTCCTATTGATAGTTTTATTGTAGAGTAAGGTTTGTGGATATTCATAATTAATACACATTTAAATATTAAGATTATCATTATTGCCGAAAGGCCTAGGTGAGTGATTATTGTGTTTACTCATTATCTTAGAATTTTAACTCAACGAAAGCGTAATAAAATTGCACGACGCAAACACATAAACATAAACGCATTCACGCACGCCAAGACACACAAGCAGTCAGGATAAAAAGGTTTGCATTTGACACAGATGCGTACACATATGTCATAATATCTTTCTATCTATGCAATGCTTGTACTTGTTTATCTTTATTTGCGCATAAGCGTGTATGTATACTTTATTCCAATTTAAGGCAAGGTAAAAGTCCGAAAAGGAAAAATATCAGCACAAGTTTGAGCATGTTGCGCGCGCAGCTGGGATATCGCGTTGCGACTTGTCTCGCGTCGGAGCCTTATAAATAGCGGACACACCGTCCATGCAGTCAGTGCTCGCTCGCTGAGCAACGTGAAAGAGAATATATGAAGGTGTTACTATAATATCTGGAAGCATACTTGTGTGGCTGAGGAAAGAAGCTATTGAAATTTATTGTGCAAAATCACTGGTGTTTGAGCTTAGTCAACAATTACTGGATTAATAATAAGGTAAGGAAAAATGTTATAGACTTTGAAATAGAGTGTATAATGAAATTGTATATACTGTAGACTACATCTCTCTGTTGATATATTCAGTACTAGTATCAGTAAGATTCCGAATGTATAAAAACGTTAATGGAAATGACATCTCGCCAATTACTCCTGTTTTATGCCGTAACCTGTTTAGTAATTAGAAAATAGGTGTAGATAAAACTGACATTTAGTTCTATGTTTCGCAGAATACACTGTGAAGAATAAAACATTTAGGAGAGACGACGTGTCGCCCTCGCAGCCAATCCTTCTGAACAAACTTTTCCCCGAGAACATGGCTGACAAAACTCCACCTTACATTCCGGAGGATTACCTTCCCCTGGAGGAAGAGACTGCTCTTCGATCCCAAGTTCGAACTCATTGTTCTGTCAGTCTTCACTGAGGGAAATGTCCGAGAATTCATTGATTTTGCTTCCCAAAGCACAGAAATCAGAAAAAGTTTTAACCAACAGTGATTATTTCCCTTCTGAACCTATCACATATTTGATATTTAGGCTTTCATTGTGCTTTAGTACTTTTCCAAATGTTTTCGAAAGTTCAACAAATTATTTTTGGTCAATAGGGTCAGCTCTTCAAAGCAGTGGAAGATGGAGATGTGGTAAAAGTGCAGGAATTGATACAAGATACAGGAGCAGCTGTGAGGAAAAACAAGACCAGATGCACACTCCTTCATGCTGCAGCGTCTCACAACCAAGCAGATGTGGTGATGTTTCTGCTGAAATTGATCAGTCCCAATATTACCAACGAGGAGGGACAGACTCCAGCTCACGTGGCCGCTGAAAAGGGTCACACACAAGTGCTGAAACTTTTAATGTGTGACTCTGACTTCGATGCCGACAAGCGGGATAATCGTCACAACACAGTAAAATCCCTAGTAAGTAATTATGATGGAATCTTTATACTAAGTAGCATTACAATCACACAAGCTTGCACCCGACAGTCTAGTATGAAAATGTTAACTGTAGAGCAGTAGAATGTAGTTAATTGTGCAATATGCGTTTTCACATTTGGAGTATTTTCTTTTCTAAGAGTTTTCTTTTTACTGTCAGCTTGGTGGCCATCTGTTCAAGGCCGTATTAGAAGGGAACAAGAAAGAAGCAGAAAGACTGTTGGCAGTTGGTGCAGACCCAGACAGTCACGGTGGAAAGCTGGTGAATGGAGTGTTGGCACGAGAGCTTGGAGTGACTACAGCTGGCCTCCTGGCCAGTGCCCTGAATATGGAATGGGCTGTAACCATGTTTGCCAAGGTAATCATCTTAGATCTCTTATATCCTCAAATTGTCAACAGTGTCTTGGGAATTTAAAACTTATATAGCGTAATGTAAGCTTTAGAAAATTTACATTGATTTCAAATGTTTCAGAATGCAAGAAATGATAAAACCGGTGAAACTGGCCTTCTGACATCAGCTGTCTCAAACTCTGTGCAACTTAAAGTAAGTGACATCTATGTGAATTGTATTATATACTTTTTTTTACCTATCACTATAACTAAACATTTATTCCTTCATTACTTTACATTCTACTAATGACAGGCATCTTTGAATTTCAGGTTCCCACGCGAAAATTTCGTGTGAGATATGAAACGGCAATTGAAGGAGGTGCTGATG
>NW_020869190.1:1617277-1619129 GCF_003789085.1 Penaeus vannamei
TCTTTAAACATGTATGCAATATAGTCAGCGATAAAAGTGACGTATTCTTTTATATAAATAAAAATACCTTAGCAAACTTTACAAGAATCGAATCCTTCTTCAGGGCTTTGTCCATCAGGCGAGGGGTCGTCACTCCAAGCTCCCGTGCCAACGTCTGCTTCTGCACCAGCTACCACTGGTCTTTCTGCCTCTCCCTCGTTTCCTTCCAATACTGCCTTCAACAAATGGCTGCCAAGCTGTAAATATCAAAGGAAACTTAAAGAGTAAACACTTCAGAAGCATATACACGCCACTCCTTACAAGTCTTAATGTGTTTACTGGCATATAGAAATGTTAATCTTAACATTTTCAGTTCCATGCCTAATATTTACCAGTGATTTTACTGAGTTCTGGCGATTATCCCGTTTGTCGGCATCGAAGTCAGGGTCACGCACTAGAAGTTTCAGCACTTGCGTGTGACCCTTTTCAGCGGCCACGTGAGCTGGAGTCTGTCCCTCCTTGTTGGTAACATTGGGACTGATCAATTTCAGCAGAAACATCACCACATCCGCTTGGTTGTGAGACGCTGCAGCATGAAGGAGTGTGCAGCTGGTCTTGCTTCTCCTCACAGCTGCCCCCGTGTATTGAATCAGTTCCTGCACTCTTGCCAAGTCTCCATTTTCCACTGCCCTGAAGAGCTCAGCCTAAAAAGCAATGATTTGTTAAACTTTCATAGATATTGTGAATCCTTAAACATAAAAGGTATATGATCAAACATTTAATATGAGGACATCCACACCTACTGGAGGCATGTTTACTTTACCTTTAACCTGAAGATGTGAAATGGCGAATGGTCAGCGATGCGTTCATTTGTTGTGCTTCTGGAATGAACGCAGCTTTTGGATGCAGTGTTTATTCCCTTCAACTTCTTGACATTAACCTTCGACAACTTCGTCTTCACTGGAGATTTAAAATTTCTAATAAGTAGTTTTGATGGCACAGAAGCAGAACACGTTTTCCAAGGACAATCATTTTTTCCACAAATTGAACATTTGTTATCCCTATCTAAATATTTCTTTTCTTGGGTCTGAGAACTCACTGTTGCTGATGACAGACCTCTGGAATCTATTTTAGGCTTTTCATTTTCAGAATCCGCAGAGGGTCCAGTATTAAGCCCATAAGACTGAGTCGATGGAGTTTGAGATATTTTTTCCGATTCCTTAGTTTTAACAAAATTTTTCGCAGGTCACTTTCTCAGGTATAACTAGCTCTGTTCCTCTTGATCTCAACAGGTGAGAGCCCGGATTTTACTTTGGACTCTGCCATAGTTGCTTCCGATCCAGTCCCAAGTTGTATGTCTTGTGTTACTAGTGTCATTATAGTTGGTAAAGTAGTGCTTTCCTTTTCCTGATCTGCTGCACCAGTTTCCTGCAGGGAGACCTTTGTCCTCTTCTTTAATGGATCTCCTAATTCTCCTTCAACTGATGAGAATTCATTCTCTCTCTCCACAGGAGAATCGTCCAGGACGCTAGATGTTTTGTCAGCCATATTCCTGGAGGTGTCTCTTGTGAAGGACTACCTGTCAAGGTGACAGTCACTTAAAGTTGGAAGTTTCTTGGTCTGTACCAAATTGGTCTTATTCGATCTATTCTGCAAAAGAGAAAATAAATATCCTTATATATAAAACGTAGTCAGTTGGAAGCAAATACAGAACATTAGCATTTATTCTAAGGTGTGTTTTGTTTACAAATGTATTATATTATTAATTTAAACCAATACTATGAAAATGTCAACAATAGGGTTATTCTTATTAGAACTGGGGAAACATATTTAAGAAACAATGTAGTTTCGTATATACATCGTCACTTTTAAG
>NW_020869190.1:1619229-1621729 GCF_003789085.1 Penaeus vannamei
TTTCTGTATCTCTCCCTCTCTCCTCTCTTCTCTCTCACCTCTCTTCTCTCTTCTCTCCCCTCTCTCTCTTTCTACTCTCGACTCTCCTTCGCTGTTCTGTCACTTCTCTACTCTCTTTCGCTCCCCTCTCTTCTCTTTCTTCTCCTCTCATCTCTCTCTCTCTCCCTCTCTCTCTCCTCTCTTTCTCTCCCTCTCTCCTCTTTCTCTCCCTCTCTCTCTCTTCCTCTCCTCTCCACTCCTCTCTGTCTCTCTCCCCCCTCTCTCCATTCCGTATCCTCCATGTTTCTTCCTCTCTGACTTCTCTTCATACTTCTTCCTCTCTCTCTCTCATACTCTCTCTCTCTCCTCTCATACTCTCTTCTCTCTCCTCTCTCTCTCGCTACTCTCTCTCCTCTCTCTCGTCTCTCTCTCTTCTCTCTCTCTCTTCTCTCTCTCCTCTCTCTCTCTTCTCTCTCCTTCTCTCTCTCTTTATTTCTCTCTCTCTCTCTCTCTTATATACGCGATCCAATATCATACCGAACCTCGCAACACCTTCTCTGCTCTCTCTGTTATTTCTCTTTCTCTCTCTCTGTTATTTTTCTCATCTCTCTCTCTCTCTCTCCTCCCTCTTCTCCTCTTCTCCTCTCTCTTCTCTCTCTCTGTTCTCTCTCTCTCCTTCTCTTCTCTCTTCTCTTCACTCCCTCTCTCTCTCCCTCTCTCTCTTTCTCTCTCTCTCTGTCTCTCTTCTCTCTTTGGAAGTTCTCCCCGATCCGCCACCTCTCTCTGTTGTTATATTCTTCTTTCTCTCTCCTCTCTCTCTCTCTTCTGCTCTGTGTATTCTGCTTTCTCTCATCTCTCTTAGCTTCGTTTATTCTCCTTTCTCTCTCTCTCTGTTATTTGCTCTTTTCTCATTCTTCTCCTCTCTCTGTTACTCTTTACTCTCTTCCCTTGTTATTCTGCTCTCTCTCTTTTCTCTCTGTTTTATTTTCCCTCCTTTCTCTTCGGCCTCTCTGTCCTCTCATCTGCTCTCTGATTCTCTCTGCTCTCTCTGCCTCTCCTGTTTCTTCTCTGTCTCTCTGTCTCGTCTGTCTCTCTGCCTCGGCCCTGCCTCCTCTGCCTCTTGCCGTCTTCTGCCTCTCTGCCTCTCTGCCTCCTCTGCCTCTCTGCCTCTCTCTCTTCTCTCTCTCTTACTGCTCTTCTTCTCTCTCTTCTCTCTCTCTCTCTCTCTCTCTCTCTTCTCTCTCTCTCTCTCTCTCTCTCTCTCTCTCTCTCTCATCTTCTTCTCTCGCTCATCTCTCTCTATCGCTCTCTCCTCCTCTCTCCTTCCTCTCTGCCCCCTCCCTTTCCTTCTCCCTTCCCTCCTTCCCCCTTCTATTCTCCTCCTCCTCCCGGCTCCTCCTTTTCCTTTTCCTCCCTATCTCTCTCCTCTCCTGCCTCTTCTCCTCCCTTCCCTCTCTCCTTCTTCTCCTCTCTTTCCCTCTCCTCTCCCCCTTTCTCCCTTCCCTTCTCTCCCTCCTCCTCCCTCTTTCCTTCTCTCCCCTCCCTCCCGATTAGAACGTCTTCGTTGGGGCGAATCTCCGGTTACAGTCTGGACCTCATCGGTAGGATTACAACCCACCTCCACATTAGCTTGGGAAGCCTGTCTTAATCCTACTATTTGATAGCGTTCTAAGACTCATACTTTCAGCCCTTCATACTTCTGCGGCTGCCCTTAGGCGTCGGTTCTATGCTCGTCAGGTACGGGATCTCGGAGGAAGTCTGCGTGCATGCGTCGTCTGGGGCTACTGATGAGCTCTCTGACTGCTGCGGAAGGTGCCATCTCACAGAGAGAGAGAGTAAGAGAAAAATAAGTGATACAAATCGTCATACCTCTTAGTGCGGAGTGATGCATACTACACAGGATCATAGACTATGCACTACGTACCTCAGTATACAGACAGACTCAGAGACAGAGGCAGACCAAAGAAAGAAACGAAAGAGAATAAAAGAAAAATGATAAAACAGCGTCAAAGATTAAAATAAAGCATTAACCCAATACAATCCAACCAAATAATATAAGTAATACTTCCTTCTCCTCTATACACACCATATAACTAAAATACAAAAAAAAACGAAAGACGGGAGAATGAGTATCAAGATAGTCCGTAGATAGTGATAAATAATCTAGTGCCTTCTCATGACTCATTACTATATACATTAGAACTACCCTAGACAGCATACATCCGCGTCGATCAGCTGATGACCTTCTAATTATCCTTTTTCCTCCTTTTTTCCCTTCCTCTCCTCCTTGTTCTTCGTTCAGTAAGGCATCTCTTAACTCTTTATAGTTCCGGTCGCTTCTTCCTCTGTCAGCTCGACTCGATCTCTCTACTCATATCCTGCTCGTGCTACATATTAGGTCCATCATCTGTGTGCTCTGGCTCTACCTCTAATATCTACTCTGTCGCTATTCATAAATGCTATACCTGTGATCTCTCGTCTGAAGGTTGTTGTGTCGTCTCCTTCGTCTGTGCTTGCGTTC
>NW_020869190.1:1624229-1629229 GCF_003789085.1 Penaeus vannamei
TTATTGGTTAGTTGATTAATTGTTTTATTGTATTTGATGTTTTATATGCAGAGTTACTCAGGCAAATATATTTAACTATCTATTCAAATATTATTGATTTTCTTAGTCTCTGGAACCACTGGTGTCAACTCTTTACAAGCTATGCAGTCCAGATACAAAAGTCCTTCTCAGCTATGAGGAAAGAACCATTGGAAATAAGCCGTTGCTCCAGAAGAAGTTTTTTGAGATGATGGAAGAGCACTTTTGCAAAGAGAAAATTGCCTTAGAAGAACAGCATGAACTTTATAGGTGTGAGGACATCCACATCTACAAGTTCAGTCGGAGATGATGAAAGGTTTTGAATAAGCTTAAGAAAATTGATGGTGCTTTTTCAGAATACAATAAAATGTATGATAAATGTGAGTTTTTTCACACCCAATATTTACATTCTATATTTTATGGTCAGAAAGAGAGAAATACAGGATATATTTAATCACTTAAATTTTGTTTGGAAATTTCTGCTGGATCAGTTTTTGTCTATAACTCTGGAATAGATTCCTGAGCATGGAAATAGTATCGTCACTGAAGCCAGTACTCTTACAGTCATGGCTCATGGTTGGTACATGCCACCCTTGTTTAGGAGTCTCTTCCTGAAGGTCCACTAAATTTAATCTTCCTCCAAGAGCTTCATGCACTCATTATGAGTCCTTCTCATTTGCCCTGACCTTTAGCCAAATTTTTCTATGACATAACAGCATATTCCCATCACCCAGTCCCTCAGCCAAATTTTTATATGCCTTGATGGTCATGCCCTCCCAAAACCTAGCATGTTGTCGTTGTGGGAGGGCTTAGGAGACGGGGACTGAGACCCAATGTAGAGGATTACCCCTACCTTGGGCCTCAGCCCTTGCCTCAACTAATTTTGCTTTTTCCTTTCTTCTCTTTCCTCTTCCGTATCTCTTTACTCTTCCCTTCTTCTATCCCATTCCTAAGGTGTGAGAGCCATTCTGAAAGGATGAAAGGCTGGCTTTGTGTCAGTCACGAACGGCCTCCGGGAGCCATAGGCACGGTACTCCCTTGGTTAATTACTTAGCCCTTACCCCTTAAGGGGACCCTAAGGGGTAGACCATTTCTTTTCCCCAGTTTATTCAGGATCACCATGGCCAGTAATGAAGATTCCTTACGCTTGATAGAGGCATTAAGGCTTGCCCCTTCATCAAATAGCCTATCTGAATTTGATTTTGATGGTTTTCCGACCCCTGCCCCTCTTTTGACCACGGCTCCGACCACTGATGCTAATACCCTCTCTTTGACGCTTACGAACAACTCTAACCATTCTGAAAAACCCATTCAGGTTATTACTCAACCCCTGGAAAATACCTTTTCCTCATCCCCAACTTTCTCCTCTTCATCCCCTACTACACAACCCTCTTCAATGTCAACCCCCTCTTCCCTTATTACTACTCTTCATCCTTATTGTCCTCCTCCCCGCAGAACTACTACACTCCACACCACCCCATCTTCCTCTCGCCCTTGTCCTTCTACTACCTCTACCTCTGCAAACTTTTTGGGTACTCTATTTGGTCCAGCCAAGTGGGATCGATTCTTTGTGATTCCCCCCATAGCCCCCTATTCTGAGAATACCCTTCTCTTTCAGCAGTGCCTCCAGAAACAAGTAGGCAAGGTTACCTTTCGCAGTCGCTCTGATCGTTCACGCCTTGTCACGGTTACATCTGAAGCTCAAGCTCATGCACTATCTGCCCTAACTGACCTTACTGGCAAACCCATTCCTGCCGAACCTCACCCAACTCTTAATTCTTGTACTGGAATTGTTTCTATTCTCCCAAATGCTTGTCCCATGTATAACAAGGACTGGTCAGACTGTGAAATGACTGACTTTCTTGCCTTGATGAATATGATGCAGTAGCAGTACAGTGTTACACTCTTCCTCCTAGAGGCCAACATAAATCTCATGTCAATATTGCCAAGATTAGCTTCCATAGACAAGACCTTCCCCATGAGGTTTATATTGGTGGACTGTCTTATCATGACCGACAATATCAACCCCTTCCCCATCAATGTCAAAAATGTTGGCGTTTTGGCCACCCAGCCAAACATTGTCGCGCCACAGCCCGAGGCCCTTTATGTGCCCAACCTGGTCATGACTGTTCAAATTGCCCTGCTCAGTCACGTACATGTTCCAATTGTGGAGACTCCCATAATGTGTTATATAGGAGCTGCCCTGCCTATAAGTTTGAATGTGAGGTAGCAGTCCTCAGATTTAAACTAGGCCTCACTCTACGAGAGGCCAGACAGGAAGCACAACAACGAGGTTTTTCTCTCTCAACTTATTCCAAAACAGTCCTGCGCTCTGCTCCCGCCTCTACACAAGATATTTCTGCATCCCCCAGGTATCTTTTCCCAATACCCAAAACCTACATCCTATGTCTACTCACCATATCCACCAGTCAAATCCATTTTCCGTCCCAAATCCAGATACTCCAATCTCTACCACTTCCCGGATACATACCCCTCCACCTCACTTTAGTTGTCATACCAGACAACCTAAACGTTCCACTCCACACTCTCCTACTACACTCTCTCCTACACCTTCCTCTTCATCTGTTCCTCAGATATCCATCTCCTCTTCTCCTCCTTATAAGAGAACCTTTGTTTCTCAGCCCTCTATACCAAATTCCCCTTCAGAAACCCTTGAAGACATCCGAAACTTCCTAAAGATGACCCAAGGGAACACTCCGCTCCCTCATCCACCCCCAGTCCCTCTGTTCCTACTCCTGCTACATTTAAAGTATTTGCAGATATTCATCCTCCTCCTTCCCAAGTTCCCTCCACCCCCCTTCCTCCTACACCCTCCCAACATACCCCACCCTCTTTACCACTTGAATACTCAAACAAATCCTCTCTATCTCAACAGTGTCCTTCTCCAGACCCCTCCTCTCCAAACATTTTTCCTCATGCTTCACCACTTTCCCCAGTCTCTCTTTCTCAACCCCTAGATTCTTATCCTCCTAGTTCTCCAACAGCCACCTCTGTTTTCCTTTATCAGTGTCCCTACTCCTTCCCTAGTCACAGATACACTGCAATTCACTCACTTGCTCTGCCCCCTTATGTTCCCCCAACCCCTTCCCAAGATGCCTCATCCTCTTAACCACCCAAACCGCCCATACCACCCAAACTGAACTTCCCCCCAAAACCCCATCCTTCCCTACTATCCCTCCCACTCCCTCCTGGATATACACGTGAATCTCTTTTATCACAATATCCTTCCCCAGACCCCACTGTCCCTATTGAAGCCCCAGACACTACTCCTTCACCTATTCCTGATCCTTTGTCTCAACCCCCAGATACCTAATCCCCTACTACTAATACAACCTTATATAACATTATCATCTATTATCCCTATTCCTTCCTCAGTCACAGATACAATACAATTCATTTAATCGATCTACCTCCTTAACCTTTCCCATTTATTAATCACTGCTCTACTTCATTTACTTCCCTCCTTTCCCCTTTTCATTACCATACTTTCCTGTAACACCCTCTAATCTCTATATTTAACACCATCCCCTCTACCCAGATTTTTCTCCTACTCTTCAACAGCTATCTCTATTCTTCCTTGAATATTTTTCCTATACATTCTCCAGTAACAGATAGATTATAATTCACTCAATCGCCCTCCCCTCCCCTTTATGCTAACTTCTGCTCTAGCTCACTTGCTCCCCTATCCCCCTTTTCACTACCATATTATCCTATAATGTTCTTAAACCTTTGACATCTAACACATTTTATCATAATCTTTAACTCTCCTTTGCCCTATCCGATGCAATACTTTACCATAGTGCTATATTACCTCGGATGTCTAGCATAGTGCTGTATTACCTCGGATGTCTAGCACATTTATTTTCAAACATTAAACATTGATGGTCATGTCATACGGATCCATTGGGTTAATTTTCACTTTCATGAACTGTTGACCAGGATTTGTTTGTGCTCAATCAAATTTTATTTTGATACATTTTTTTTCTAGATTTTGTCATCCTGATCCTTTTTTCTCTTGCTCATACATTGAACTAGAGATTGAAAAGCATATATTAAAGTTACATGTTCAGATGAACAGCACTCAACATCAAATGTATGTTCATTATACCTCTTTGAGGAACTAGTCTTTCTGCTGTTATAGTCTGATTTAGGCATCACCTAATTAGCTTCTGTTAAAAGAAAACAATTCATGTTAATGATATGTTAGATTACAGAACTTGTCTTTTGTGAAATAGGGAAGAAAAGGACAATGAGAAATAAATCAATGTACATTCAACTGTCCTATGATATGAATATGTCAACTTAATGCACAGTTTAATCTGAAAGGATGATAGATTGCCAATGTCATCATCAGGTACCCACAGTGAGAGATAGCAAAAGTAGTTTTAACATTTTACCATTTCATGTTTTGTTGTCTTGTAAGTATATATTATACAACATTGTAGTACTTTGGTCTCTATGATACAAAGGGCATATGTCAAATGTCATTTTACATACTAGGTTTTACATTACTGTATTAGAGGCTGGAATTTTATTTTTTTCCAGTTCTGTACATACGCAAGGGGCTTTGAACAAAATCCGAAACCTGATCACAGTTTGCCATATTGTCATAGGAATTTTAATATCACATAGTTTAAATAAAGTTTGGTAACATGATATGTCTACACACGACAAAGATACCTTAGGGAGAATTGCATTTTGAATACTATTTGTTAATGTTTCTTGCTGTTCATAGAGTCTGGTACACATGAATGTTTAATATTGTTTGAAGTTGAAACTTGCAAATGTGAAAGAGATAAAAAAAATATTCAGAGAAAGATACTGTAATGTGAAAATATAGGTTCTTTAGCTGTTATATATGTTTCATTAGCAGATCAGTATTATGAGTATTTGAGGCAACAAATAATAATATCAATAAGTTCATTATGAATGAATGAAAAAAAAAAAAAAAAAAAAAAATC
>NW_020869190.1:1646729-1649229 GCF_003789085.1 Penaeus vannamei
ACACCACTGAACCATGGAACATATAACAATTTCGCGACCGGGAACGTTTTTCCCGACAAAGATATTTCCTGTTTGACTCAGCACCAGGTTTGTCCTCTTGCCTGTGTCAGCCCATTGCTGCTGGCAGTCGATCCGCTGCTGGCTTATGCGCATTGGTCCTTAATTTCTCTCTTTCTCGGTGTCTGTCTGTCTCACTCGCTTTCTCTCTACTCTGTGTTTGTCTCTCTGTATCTCCTCCCATCCCCTCTCACCTCCCGTCTCCCCTCCCTCCCCTCCTCCTCTCCGTCTCCTCCTCTCCCGTCTCCTCCCCTGCTCCCATCCTCCTCCACGTCTCCTTTCCTCTGTGGAATATAAATGTATTTTTTTTTGTCTGATGCGCATTTGAAAGTTCTTATTATCATTACTGCTATTATTATGATGGTAATGCAAATGACGGTAGAGAGAATAGGCCTATTTTTTCATTAGCACCATAATATTTACTGATGTATTATTTCATCTTGTGAATGGTGTAATGGAGAATGGAAAGGATTGGTGAAGCAATTTGTAATGAATGATAATGATATTAATAACGACTCTGCTGACCATAAAAGTATTGCAGACTGAGTAAACAAGTAAGAGTCCAGATTATACTGATATTCTTGTGTTTATAACTACATTCATCATCGCTATGGCAACGACTGTCGCTGTAATCTCTTTTACTAACGTTACTTCCTCGATCACTAATACTGACTACAACCATACCACAGCTCTTACTGGTGATGCGACTAGTTAATATTCCTACTACGATTATTTGTACTACTGATAGTGCTACTACTGTTAAATAACGCAAGTGGGGATACCACTTTGTTAAAACTCCTAACTATTACTTTTCTAATATTGTTGATTGCATTAATATTACCGCAAACACTGCTATCAATACTAAATACAGCTTATTTATTAATAACAACGATAGTATTTTTAATGGAGATATGACATGTTTACAACCAAAATACGAAGCGAACTCTGTTTTTACTAAATGTAAACCGTTGAAATAGTGATATATTGTTAACAAAATTAAATAAAACGAGAAATGTTGAGGTGATTTACAGCAGTTAATATTTGAAAAAAGTAAACAAAATAATGATAATCATGGCGATAAAACGTTGACGATATCGAAAGTTACAAAAACGACGAAAAATCAATAATTTTCTTCCTTCCATCTTTATCGTATCTACTACAATAATCTTCTCTTCATTTCTTCCCATCGACCCAAATCACCAGTGTTGTTTCCTGTTAACTTTGACCATAATTACCCTTTCGTTCATTTTTTCTTGTCAACTTTACTTTTAATCAATATTCTTGAGTCTCCTCTCTCAACTTTACCCAAATAATTTTTCTTCCTTCTTATCTTCCTTACTAATTATTTCTTATTTTTCTTCCTTACCTAAATTGTCCTTCTTAACACTCCTTTCTTATCAAATTTACACAAATCATTATTTTTGTTTCTCGTCAACTTTTCCCTAATCACCATTCTTAATTCTCCCTTATTCTTGATTCTAATTCCTCAGCTCTACTCTAATTACCATTCTTAAACCTCCCTTCTCATCAACTTTAGTTACCATTCTTAATCGCCTGTTCTCTTCAGCTTTACTTTAATTACCATTCTTAATCCTTCCTTCTCATCAACTTTACTTTAATTACCATACTTAATCCTCCCTTCTCATCAAGTTAACCCTAATCATACTTCTCAATTCTCCCTCCTCACCAACTCTCTCATAATCGTTATTCTCAATCCTTTCTCATCAAATTTACCCTTTTTAAGTCATTTCCCCCCCCCCCCCCTCCCATCGTAACAACTTTACCCTTATTATCCTTCGCAATTCTTCCTCCTTGTCAACTTTACTCTGATTTTATAATCATCAAAATAATAAATAAAAAAATGCTATCTTTATAATCACCAAATAAATAATAATTAAAAAAATGCGATTACAATGACCGGAATAGAACCAGCCACAGGGGAAGTATAGAGACGACAAGGGCCTTCCGTGACTCGGCCCTTCTGAGACAAACAAGGTTGTTTTCGTCACCGAGAGGTAGTGTGGTGTGTGTGTGTGTGTGTGTGTGTGTGTGGTGTGTGTGTGTGTGTGTGTGTTGTGTGTGTGTGTGTGTGTGTGTGTGTGTGTGTGTGTGTGTGTGTGAGAGAGAGAGAGAGAGAGAGAGAGGAGAGAGAGAGAGAGAGTGAGAGAGAGAATGTGTGAGTGTGAGTGTGTGTGAGAGAGAGAGAGAGAGAGAGAGAGAGAGAGAGAGAGAGAGAGAGAGAGAGAGAGAGAGAGAGAGAGAGAGAGAGAGAGAGAGAGAGAATGTGTGAGTGTGAGTGTGTGTGTGTTTGGGAGAGAGAGAGAGAGAGAGAGAGAGAGAGAGAGAGAGAGAGAAATGTGTGAGTGTGAGTGTGTGTGTGTGGGGAGAGGAGAGAGAGAGAGAGAGAGAGAGAGAGAGAGAGAGAGAGAGAGAGAGAGAGAGA
>NW_020869190.1:1654229-1656729 GCF_003789085.1 Penaeus vannamei
GTAAACAATGCCCTGTTTTTCATGATATCTCCACGTGATATCCTGTACATGATTACAGTCCGGCTCTTGACTTTTGTTTTGTCACTGCCGAGTCAAAAGTAACAATACCTCAATTTAATTCCAGTCATGTTTAGCTTGTCCGTGTAGAAGAGACGAATGGTAGTGTAAGAAAGGTTATGGGGTGTAAGCAGTGTTCAAATTTTTTTTTCTGAAATCTGTTATTGAATACTTAAAAAATCAGTAATTTTAGAAAAGGAAAACGGGGGGGACAATGAAAGGGGGAGATGGAAGAAAAACTGAAAGGTGAGATAGAAAGGGAGAATAGAAGTAGAAGAGGAGAAAAAGAAAGATGAGAGGAGTTAGGAAACAGGTTGTTTGACCTTTGATAATATTGGGGCTGTTGAAAACTATTACATCAGGAAACCAAGACATTTGAGAGTCATTGAGTACACCAGAGTTAATAAAACCATATTTCACACCTTCCCTTTACATTTCCACCCATTTTCGCACCTTCCACCTACATTTTCACATCCATCCATTTACATTTCCACCCATTTTCGCATCCTTCCATTTACATTTCCGCCCATTTTCGCATTTCACCGCACCAGTATCTTTCTTTACTGTTCAGTGTTGCCTCCACCGAGTAATATCCTTCACGTTGCAGTAAGCGTGCTGTTATCTGGTTTATCCTGGGGAATTTTACATCAGCTGTCGACAGGATTAATTACAAGTGATGGGCATGTAATAGTTCTGTCAAGGTCGTTATTATATCTAAAGAAAAAGAGAAGAGAAAGAGAGAAAGAATGAGAAAGAGAGAGTAGAGGGCGGGTAGAGGACGGAGAAGACGACGGATATATATATAATATATATATATATATATATATATATATATACATATAATATACTATATATATATATACATATACATATACTATACATATACACATATACATATACATACTATATATCATATACATATACATAAATATACAATATACATATACATATACATATACACTATATAATGTACATACATATCAATATACATATACATTATACTACATACATACTCATACACATACATAATACATACATACATACATACATACATACATACATACATACATACACACATACATACGAGTATATTGAATATGTGAGTATGTGTGCATGTGTAATATGCATACATATGTATATGTATATGTCTATACTTAATATGTACTGTGCATATTTTATATGTAAATGTATATGTATAAATGTTTATATATGTATATAGAATTGTACGTGTGTATATAAATCATTTTATATATATATATATAATATATATTATATATTATATATATATATTATAATATATATATATATATATCATATTTATACATAGATGCATGCTTATATATATGTGTATATATATATACACATATTTATATATGCATCTGTTATATATGTATATATTGTACATATATATATGCATATATGTATGTATATGTATATGTAATATATGTCTATTTATATGTATGTTATATATAATATATATATATATATATATATATATTTCATATGCATGTATATTTAAATATATGTACATATTTATATATATAGGCTATATGTTTACGTGTACAAGTCATATATTTTGTACATGTGAATATGTTTTATGTATATATACAGGTATGTACATATACATGTGTGTTATAAATATGTAATATATATATATATATATATAATTATTATTTATGTATGTATGTGTATATGTTGTATATATGTATCAGATATATGCATTATATATTACATATATATGTGTGTGCGTATATATATTAATATATTATGTAAATATATATTATATTAAATATATATATATATGTATATATATATATAATATGTACATATATATGTATATATATGTAATATATATGTTATATATGTATATATTTATATATATAGTATAATATTATATATATATATATATGTATATATATGTGTAATATAGTATATAATGTGTATATATGTATATATGTTGTATATATGTTATATATGTATATTATGTATGTGTATATATATATATGTATATATATATATATATGTATGAATATATATATATAATAATATATATATATATATATATTTATATATGATATATATGTATATATATGTATATATATGTATGTATATATATATGTATAATATGGATATATATATATTATGTAATATATGTATTATATATGTAAATATTATAATATATGTATATATATATGTTATAATATTATGTGTGGTGTGTGTGTGTGTGTGTGTGTGTGTGTGTGTGTGGTGTGTGTGTGTGTGTGTGTGTGTGTGTGTGTGTGAGTGTGTGTGTGGTGTGTTGTGTGTGTGTGTGTGTATGTGTGTGTATGTGTCTGTTGTGTATGTGTATGTGTATGTGTATGTGTAGTGTATGTGTGTGTGTGTGTGTGTGTGTGTGTGTGTGTGTGTGTGTATCTCTTCCTCCACCCTTTTCCATCTCTAC
>NW_020869190.1:1661729-1671729 GCF_003789085.1 Penaeus vannamei
AAAGGCTTGGCGCTTCAGGTTGGTGCTTTGGCCTTTCCCAGTGATTTATGCTTTTCACACGTTTTTCCCTGACAAGAGTGTGCAGGCGTGCCGGAGCATTGCTTAGACGGGCACGTCAGAAGTCAAATGATCCTTTGGTTATAGGCGTTTTGTCACAACAGTTCTAGATGTCAGTTGTTTTTTTATTCGTCCCCAGGAAGACATCGTATGATATCGACGCTTGTTTTCCCCTCTGTTTTTTTACCTGATTTTTATCAACCTGCAAGGCTTACTACAAGTTCTGTGAACCTCATTTCAATGTCATTTTATTCGATTCCACATCTGTTTCCTAGATATTTTTAATGCTCTTGTAGGTTTTGGAATAGATTGCCTTAAGAGATGGTAACGTCTCCGACTCTTAACGTTCATAAGATCAGTTAACATGTATTTACTACGTAAACTGATGATTCCCTACCTTCTCTTAGCTATACCTTTAGAGGTATAATTTATTGATCTTTCAGTGTGGTTCTTTATATACCTTACCATAACTTTTAAAAAATTACATGATTTTTGCCCTTACAGAGTGTTGCGTCTCGGGGTGTACGTGGGCCTCCTCCTGATCGTGTTCCTGTTCCTCCTCGTGGACGCCTGGCACGAGACGCATCGCCTCATCTCGCTGTTCGGGCTCTTCGTGCTCCTCTTCCTCGGGTTCATCTTCTCCAAGGCGCCGCGCAAGGTTCGGCCTCGTCCTCACTGGGGGGGGGGGTTGCTCTCTCTTGGTCGATTTCTTTCTGGCTGTGTCTGTTTTCTTTCTTTTCTTTTTTTTTCTTTCTTTCTGTCCTTTCTTCCTGCTTTCCTCCTTCCCTTCCCTCCTCCCTCCTTCCTCCTCCCTCCCTCCCTTCTTCCTCTCTCTCCTTCCCTCTATCCCTCTCCCCCTCCCCCTCCCCCTCTCCTCTCTTTCCCCTCTCTCTCTTTTCCCTCCCACTCCCCTCCCCCTCCCTCCCCCTTTCTCTCTTACACCCTCCCCCTCCCCCCGTCCTCCCCCCTTTCTCTTTCTTACCTCTCTCCTTTCTCTCCCCCTTCTCCCGCGACTCGCAGTACTTGTGTGTGTCGAGGCATACTTCAGGATATAGTTTAGCATGATATTTTATGTCTTTCATACATTCAGACAGCTGTAGGTTCCAGACCAAAACAACGAATGAAAACAGGACCACATAAGTAGGTTTTACGTAAGTCTTTCCCCGCGCAGGTGAGGTGGCGCCACGTGGCCTGGGGAATGGGGCTGCAGTTCCTTCTGGGAATCATCATCCTGCGCTGGCCGGTGGGGAAGGCCGTGTTCGAGTGCGCGGGCGACAAGGTGTCCGCCTTCCTCGCCTTCACCGACAAGGGCTCTGGCTTCGTCTTCGGCGATTTGGTGACCAAGCAGTTCGTTTTCGCATTTAAGGTGAGGAATAGTCATATTACGGCATTCTGTTTAGTAATGTTCTTTGCTTATGAATAATGAAAACATGTAATTTTTTTCTCTACGGAATTTTGATTAGCAATTTTTTTTCGCAGGCTTAGAGTCTGTGGAAATAATCTACCGTATTGTGTATTAGTCACTGAGGTTGCGAGCCAAATACCATAAAAGATTAACTCGTTAACTCTTCATTCTAAAGCAGCGCTGTTGACACCAACGGCCCCTTTTAACCTCCATTGCCCTCCGCAGGTGTTGTCCGTGATCCTGTTCTTCAGCTTCTGCATCCAGATCCTGTACTACTGGGGCGTGATGCAGTGGGTCGTCATCAAGCTAGGCTGGGTCCTGCAGGTCACCGTCGGCACCACCGCCTGCGAGAGTGTCAACGCCGCTGCCAACATCTTCCTCGGACAGGTGGGTCGGGTGCCATCGGCTTAGCCTTTGGGAGAGACCCTCACGTGTTATGTAATGGCTGGAGACGTAGGTCGTGTAATGAATTCGGTGATGTTTGGATTTTCGTCATGGAAGGAACACATGTACAGGCTCTGTTGCCATGGTGTTTATAACCTCAAGTCCGTAACTAAAGAAATTAAAAGTATTTAATTGCATAAAGGGGCATTCTCCACAGACCAATTTAAGTTTTAAAACCTATATCCATCTTCTTTTGCATCACCAAACTACAAACAGTAACGCACGAACGAAATTTAAAAAAAATGGAAAGAAAAATCATCAGTATTTATTATTTTTATATGATCAAAGTATGCTGCTACAAAAGATATATCCATTTCGGCATTCCCGCCCAAATTGGAATCTAATTTTGACTTAGTGTCAGATAAATTGTTTCTTATATTTACTGAAACTCCTTTCCTGAACTTATGAGCCTCCCCCCCCCCCCAAAGACCGAAGCCCCCCTGCTGATCAAACCGTACCTGTCACTGATGACCGAGTCGGAGCTGCACGCTGTCATGACGGGCGGCTTCGCGACCATCGCCGGCTCCGTCCTGGCCGCCTACATCTCCTTCGGCGTCGACCCCGCCCATCTCCTGTCCGCCTCCGTCATGAGCGCCCCCGCCGCCCTCGCCTTCTCCAAGCTCTTCTATCCCGAGACGAAGGTGTCGAGAACGGGCGTCAAAGATATCAAGATCGAAAAAGGGTAACTGATGGCATCGTGGTAGAGTGAGTGAGAGTGAGTGAGTGAGTGAGTGAGTGAGTGAGTGAGTGAGAGTGAGTGAGTGAGTGAGTGAGTGAGAGTGAGTGAGAGTGAGAGTGAGAGAGAGAGAGAGAGAGAAGAGAGAGAGAGAGAGAGAAGAGAGAGAGAGAGAGAGAGAGAGAGAGAGAGAGAGAAGAGAGTGTGAGTGTGAGAGTGAGAAACGACCATAGCATGAACGAGAATATTGTAAATGTCCTTCACTTTAGAGGGTTTCATTCTCTGGGGCAGTGTCCCGCATATTTTAACATGATTCATCGAAATCTTATATATTTTTCATTTCCCTTCAAAATAAATAAATGAATAAATAGAAATAAAAGATCATAAGATTAACGAAAAGAAAAGATTATTGAATCAAAACGTCCTTCAACAGAGAGGAGACCAACTGGCTGCACGCCGCTATGATCGGCGTGACCAACGCCATCCCGCTCGTGGCCAACATCGCCGCCAACCTCATCGCCTTCTACGCCTTCATCGCCTTCTGCAACGGCGTCTTCGACTGGACCTGCACTCTGGCTGGGGCGGCGGAGGGCACGTGTTCTCTGGAGGTAAGGCCGGGCAGGTGGTTCGCGGGTCTTTTTGGGTTCAGTTGGCGTCGGTTCGAATCCTTTTGGGGGAAGTCAGTTGTGCTTTTCATGCGACGACTGAAGCTGGGAGGTGTGCGTTGACGAATGTTGGGGTAGGGGGGATGTATCCGTGAGGGGAGTCTTAAACCGCGATGATAATGACCAAGGGCATTTTTTTTTTTATTGGACTTCCACTAAAGACTAGAGAGTATGAATATCATTAACATTGTAATGCTTCGGAAGAAAAGAATTGCTACTTTTCCACCAGCGTACTTCTCTTTCCATTATGTTTCCCAACTGTATTTGTTTTCATCTAGTAAAATGTTCAAGAGATATTGATGAGAAATAGGCATCTCACCGAAAGTAACACGAGGTAGAATTCAAAAGCTTAACGCCATTATAACAGCTATATGTATATATATTTAGGGGTTTGTAGGCCTACACAGAAAAAAGGATGGGTACAATGTATGCTTATTTTCATTTACTTGATTGTTTAAGTGGCAAAATATTAGACTTGGTTATGCGAGCTTCCTTTTTAAGTGATTTTCATTTTTTCCTAACTTCTCCGATCAACTACTCTTTGAATAGTTTATAAAAAGATGAAATAAAGGATACCACTCCCGGGCTTGTCTCAGACCAAACTTCAAATTCTAACCTCAGTCACCAGCCATTGCCAAGGACCCGACTAATACCAACCACATACATCATTAACCTTTTCGTCCCTTCCGTAACACAGTCCCTGTTCGGGTGGATCTTCATGCCGCTGGCGTGGGTGATGGGCGTGGATTGGGCGGAGTGCGAGAAGGTGGGCGAACTGATCGGAATCAAGTCCATCGCGAACGAGTTCTTAGCGTACCAGAGGCTCTCCGAAATGAAGAAGAACGGAGATCTGTCGGTAAGTCTTTGACTTGGCTGGACAGCTCGTAAATATTGGGCAGATTGTGAAAAATAGTAAATGTTTCCACAGGTAATAACGTTTTGATTGTGTATATATTGTTTGTTGCATGGATTAGACGAAGACCGTGTGCCTGAAACGGCAATTGATCTTGTTTTGTGGAAGAATTCATTCTCGTACATGTTTCGTAAAAACTGTCACCGGTCTTAAATCTTTCAAATCCTTTTTTTTTTGTCACGCCCTCTTTACCGTTGTTTTTTCTTTGCCATATCGTTGGATTTTCACCAACGCCTGAATTATCTTCCAGAAACGCGCCGAGATCATCGCCACGTACGCCCTGTGCGGCTTCAGCAACCTCAGCTCCATCGGCATCAACCTGGGCGGCTTCAGCGCCATGGCCCCCGACAGGAAGGCCGACCTGGCCAAGGTCGTCGTGAGGGCCATGATTGCCGGAAGCGCGGCCTGCTTCCTCACTGCCTGCGTGGCCGGTAAGTATTTTGCGAGGGCTGCGAAGGCTGGGACCTGGCGTTGGCTGTTTATTTAAGTCTGCAATATCTCCCACAAAAGTAACATTTTGTGTGTTGTCGCGTCTACAGACACGCATACCTCTGCGTCCATGTGAATGTCTAAGCAGATGAATATGAAAACATTTTGCGAACTAAGGCGCTTCTCTCCCCAGGTACTTTGCTGAGCGATGACGCGTACGGCGGCGCTGCAGCGGCCATCAACGGAACTCAAGCGGCGTTCACGTAATTCTAGTGTTGTTTGGTCTCCTTTAACATGGAAAAGCTGGCGTTATGTAGCATGCACCGTAGCCGTGTCTTCAGTCCTAGCAATACTTGTACAAAGAATGGTATTGTATGGATAGTGTTTGTGGTGCCTATGTAAAGAACAACAAAGGCAAATTGCACTATGGATCTATGCAGGATATTTGCAGAACCGATCGCAATGTTAAGTTAAGTGTAAACAAAAAGAACGAGAATGCTCTTAAGACTTTTTGGACGCCATTTTATGACTGTGCCAAGTTCACATTAGAGGGTTTTACAAGTTTGCTAGTCGACTGTTCTGTTCTTCCTCAGTATGAAAAAGAAATGAGTATGTGGGTTTTCATTTGGGGTTTTAAACAGAATTGTATTAATTATGCACTTAGATTTTTTTAAAATCTGATATTCACATACAGTTGATTAACATGTGGAATTTAGTATTGAAATGCAGATACTTTTTCACATTTTGTACAGTTTGAAAAATGAGTTCAGGTTTGTACATATGTATATCTTTTCATAAGAAAAGCATATATCAGTATTTTCTTAAGTGCAGATTTGGTTGCACAGTTGTATGCATTCCGATTTTATACATTCCATTAGAGACATTTTTAGAGTATTCATTTAAATACGAATATATTCAATATCTTTAAGATCTATGGTTTCCAGCCAGTGGGTACTGAAGCCTCGAAAAAAATGTTGGTCAGTTTGCTAGGCGTTCGTCTGTGTCCATAATAAGAATGTACTTTTAAACCATGTCTTCAACAAGGAATGTATTATTGGGTGGATGAAGACTGCTGAATATTTTTCTCTTCGTCTAAAAATATTCAATGAAAGGGTTGTGAACCACTATTTGATATATCGTGTAAATATTTTGAGACTAGGAATCTTAATTTTGGAATAAATCACTTGTTATACGTGATATAGTAATGTGTAAAGATATTACTGATATATATAGTTATATATTTTAATTTATATTGCGTTTATTATGGCTGTTTCATTATAGGATTTTATTTCATGAATGAACTGGATTACTTGCCAAGTTCCTGTGTTTGATTGCCGTCAGTCTTTGCACAGTATTTCACTTTTATTTTGGACTTATTTTATCTATTGTCAGTCTCCAATCCTCATTTTTTTCATGCATCCGTCCGTATGTACAACTTTTTATGTATTATGTATAGTACTGTATAAAGTACTGTATAATCGCTTGCTTTGTCACACGAAATATAATAGGTACAGATTCTCAACTACAGTTTTTATTTAGAAATTTACATATCATTACTAATGCTCAAGTGTACGAGTAGAGATAGTAAGATGTACAGCTACGCAGAAAAATATTTTAAGACAATCTTGCTAAAGATTCTGACACCAGCAACAATACTTTTTGAAATATAGTTGTTAACGGTACGAGACTGTTGGTATCGCTGTTTTTTCCAACTATTGGGTATGCGTGGCTTGTATAAATATTGCAAGGCATATTCAATCCCATACGGGAATGAAATGATCATATCACAGTGAATCCATATGAATTACAGAATGACAATTCGAGACATGAATTAGAACGAGGCATTCGAAACTCAAAATACCAACCCCTCCGTAACATAAGATCCTCTGTTCAATATTGAATGTTTCGACACCCCTACTCACGATACTTTTCTGCCAAGCTGTGCATCTGTAACTTGTGCATTTTATTAATAATCAGTATAGTATGCAATGAATTCTGAAATAGGCCTTAGGGTAACGAAGCAAATAGATAATTAGACAGTTTTTAATTGTATAAAAAATGGTGCAGAACGACCATGTATATAGAAAATTGAACTCCAACAGTCGTGGGTTGTGTATATACAACTTCGTCGAAGTTTAGTGAAGTCCTCCGTTTTTTTACCTTGAACTCAGCTGTTCGATTTGTAACTCGTGTTAACAGATAAGAATTATTGTAAATAATATATTTATATACTGATTGTTCCTGAATAATAAAAACCATGATCACTGATAAACAACTTGTTTTAAATATTAACCTTGTCTTATGACGATAAGTAGAATCTGATTTTTATTTATAGTAACATTTTTGCGATGGCTTGAATATGCGTTATACGATTTATGATAAAAATAACTGAAAAACGGGAAAAATTAATGTTTTTCATAAGCTTTCAGGAAGCAAGCTCAATCTTGAGGCGTGAAGAAGCCGTCAGTCAAAAATAAATTTTTTCTCTCTTTCCAAATGGCAAAATACATTATTTTAGGTTCTTAGTTTTCCAAGGTAATAAATATTTCTCATCCTAAATTAGACAAAGATTCATTTTACTGTTTAAACTAGTAATACCCCTCACTCTCAGAAGAAGGCCATTCTGGCATGAACTAATATAATGTGGCAAACCGAACGTCATCCCGGCGGAAATTTCATCCGATGTCCCCTCAGCTAAGTCTTCCAGCAAGACTGTGGCCCTGCCTTCTCCAAAGGCAGGGCCACAGTCCCATAGAATGACTTTAAACCATCAATCCTGCAACACACTCACAATGAATAGTCGTATACTTTAATATATATATATATATATATATATATATATATATATTATATATATATATATATAATATATATATATATATATATATATATATCAAGTTTTATGTTCAATGTCGCATTTTTTAAAGTTATACATCTAATACATATTCTGTAGAGATGCTGGTACATTTTATGTTGTTGAATGCTGTTACATTATTGGCTTAAATTAACGTCTTCATGACAATAACAATAAGGTGAATTAATAATAGTAAATTAAAAACCATATTGACATCATGATTACTGATAAATTTAACAATGATTATAATTTGTTTAATAAAAAAAACATTCTTTCCAGTAGAAATGATAACAAATTGTCTCTAGCTGCCTTAAAGTATTTTCGTAATTATTTCTATATATACAAGACCCATCGAACCATCCTTTCCCCAAACAAAACTGTTTAGTCTCGTTTAGCTTTCGGGAAGGTCGCTGATAAGTGTTCCTGTGGGAAGAAAACACATAATTACTTGGGTGTTTATGTTTAAATGTATCATTAGATAAGTATATATTGTAGCGTATGCTGGGCATAATTATCCAAGGATCATTAGTACACAAACACGCACGCACTCGCTCACACAAACACAAACAAACAAACACGTTTATATATATCATTTCATGTACGACATTACGAACTCCTCCCCCTCCCCCCCAAAAAAAAAACTGTTTTAGAGCCTATTTATGATTAGGTACTACTACTGTCATGAATAATTTTCGGTATGAATTGTAAGATACTAAATTACCTCCTTTCTATCCCTCCCTGATCTAGATTTTTTATATGCTAGTAGATATGAGCTGATCTCTAACTGTGTGAGATTAAGATAAAGTAACCTGCCATTACAGACGTGGTTCTTATGAATGGGTCTGAGTGGAGGTCAGGCAGTGCAAGCAGCCAGCTATGTGAGTCTTGTGACTGCGATTGTAAGTGAGCACACACACACACACACACACACACACACACACACACAACACACACACACACACACACACACACACACACACACACACACACACACACACACACACACACACACACACACACACACACACACACACACACACACACACACACACACACACACACACACACACACACACACACACACACACACACACACACACACACACATATATATATATATATATATATATATATATATATATATATATATATATATATATATATATATATATATATATCACAGTGCAATGTGCCATCTACACAGAAAAACGAACCCGCCACACAAGCTGTGAGGAAGCAGGCCGCGCTCCCCGCGATCATGGCCCTCACGACGACCTTGGCCAGGTCGGCCTTCCTGTCGGGGGCCATGGCGCTGAAGCCGCCCAGGTTGATGCCGATGGAGCTGAGGTTGCTGAAGCCGCACAGGGCGTACGTGGCGATGATCTCGGCGCGTTTCTGGAAGATAATTCAAAAAAAAAATAACGGTAAAGAGAGCATGACAATAAAAGAATGTGAGAGATTTCAAGACCCGTGATCGTTTTTATGATGGACATGGACGAGAAAGAATTCGTCCACAAAGCAAGATCAACTACCGTTTCAGGGATACGGTCTTCACCAATGTCAAGCAAAGTCTCGTGAAATTCTTCATTCTCAAACAACAAACAATACTGTAAATACACTGTATCAAAACGCGTATTACATCCTGTCTTACGAAATCATGCACCAGCCTTCACAATTTGCCTAACATACACCGAGCTCGCCAGCCGAGTCACCGCCTTACCGACAGTTCTCCGTTCTTCAGCATTTCGGAGAGCCTCTGGTACGCTAGGAACTCGTTCGCGATGGTCTTGATTCCGATCAGCTCGCCCACCTTCTCGCACTCCGCCCACTGCACGCCCATTACCCACGCCAGCGGCATGAAGATCCACCCGAACAACGACTGAGGAAGGAAGGAATTGTTTTTTTCTTTTGCCTATTTTGTTTGGCTTCGGTTTGAGTACTGCGTGTAGGCTGATGGTCTACTAGATGTTATTGTATCTGCGTGCGTGTTTTTCTCACCTCGAGCGTGCACGTGCCCTCCGCCGCCCCAGCCAGAGTGCAGGTCCAGTCGAAGACGCCGTTGCAGAAGGCGATGAAGGCGTAGAAGGCGATGAGGTTGGCGGCGATGTTGGCCACGAGCGGGATGGCGTTGGTCACGCCCACCATGGCAGCGTGCAGCCAGTTCGACTCCTCGCTGCGAGGAGACGGCGGGATTCAGGAATATTCACAATAACTATATTTTTTCGTAGAACTACAGATAAAGTGTCCTGTCGACAAAAACGGATCATGAGGTAGCCCCAAGACACACGCAAACTAACCCTTTCTCGATCTGGATGTCACTCGTGGTCGTCCTCGACACCTCAGTCTCCGGGTAGAAGAGCTTAGCGTAGGCGAGGGCGGCGGGGGCGCTCATGACGGAGGCGGAGATGAGGTGGGCGGGGTCGACGCCGAAGGAGATGTAGGCGGCCAGGACGGAGCCGGCGATGGTAGCGAAGCCGCCCGTCATGACAGCGTGCAGCTCCGACTTGGTCATAAGCGGCAGGTACGGCTTGATCAGCAGGGGAGCTTCGGTCTGGGG
>NW_020869190.1:1674229-1681729 GCF_003789085.1 Penaeus vannamei
ACGGAAAATATAAGTATATGGATTATTCATGACGCCACATTTTTAAAATTAATTCTTAAACATAAAAGATCTACTGTCATGACATCATATTAATGCAGAATAAAGCTACCACGCCGCCTGCATGTCATATATTACTTCCGAGTATTTGCTACGTAAAGCGTAATACTTGCGTCTCCACTACTATTGCCATTAGGTAATAAAGATTATGTATGAATTTCCAGTCAATTGATCAAATAACATCTTCCTATACCATAATTTCACAGACAAATAATTCTTCTCGCGGGCATCTCGAAAGCCACATTTTGCCCGAATGCCATGCGTTTGACAGCCCTCATTCTGACGGATGCCTTAACCGTGTTGAGTGGTACTTTGAATGGCGGCCTTTTGTACAAACTCACCGACCGTTTATGAATGGGCGAAGTGTTCGACTGCACGGTTTGACGACGACTTCTGTGAATTTCTTGCCTAGTAATGGCTTGAATACCTGCAAGAAATGTATTTTTTATATCAACATTTGCATGTAGTTAGAGTTGAATTCGGTTTAGCTTCTGCATATGTAAAGATCCGGACATGTTAGTTCATAATCTCGGGAACAATCAAGCACAGCGTAGATCAGGGGCACCGTTTTTAGACCATTGGCCACTTAATAGAATCCTTGAACCCACAAGCAACCACACACACACACACACACTAGAATATTATTATTAATAATAATATTAATAGCAATAATGCTAATACCAGTTATTATAAAAATAAAGTAGACGTGCAGCTTCCAATGGTGAGGGGAATTTCATATCAAAATAAAGTTAAGGTTAAGCTACAATGTTTTAAAATGTTACAGTGCTAATGATGAACAATATAGTAACATTTATCAAGTAATATTAAATAGAGCATATGAGTAAAAAAAAGTTTATGCATTCATGTAGAAACATGTATTATGATTTCAAATAATTATCCTTCGATGTTTTATTAAACAAAATAGAATGAATAGACAATAAGAGCAATTATATATAAGTTAGAAACGTGTATCAGCAAGCTTTTTTTCATTATTTTTATTTCTTATGCGAGCCAGCTTTCGACCCCAGAACCACTAACAGCTCCGGCGTTTATCGACCAATTTTGGACCCGTATCCACTCCCAGGGGTCGATGGGGCCACTCTGGAGACCCCTGGTGCAAATAAACACTTGATAAAAGGTTTCTAAAACATGTTGCAGTCAAACCTACTGATAATACACGAGAAAACAAAAAATCAGAATAAAAACATAAATACAGTAAAACAATAAAAAAAGGACACATTTAAAGATAAACATTTTCAAAAGGTACACAAACGTAACAAAAAACTGTTCAAATTCACTATCACGAAGGCACAAACACGGAAAAATTAGTCAAGATATCACACAAAATTACCTGGAAATACAGGAGTCCTAATCCCACTAGTATCGTCAGGATGATAAGCAACCCGTCTGCGTCACACCAGTAATCCGTATCCTGGAAATGTTATCTGCTACAGTAAACATTAGTATCAAATCTTAACTTAGGGCCTATCACACTAACATTTTTTCCTTCATTTTTTGCGTTTCCGAATGAATTCCGCATGAAAATTATGTAAACAAACATGGCGCTATCGGAGTGAGGTCCCGGGAATCACACGAAGAATGTCATACATATTACGTTATTTTAAAGAAATGTGATGATGTATATTATATATACGAATGTTCTAAAATATTTGCATATGTTTACATTCACGTATCCTATATAATTTATTAATAGCACAAGATCAAAACGGAAATTAGTCAGATGGAAACGGTCGTAACCGTCTTGGTCTGTGAGGCGTTCCATTTGTAGACGATCCTTGCGGAGAGAGAAATTGACGGAAAAAGTGCTAGTATGACAGGGCCTTCACTCAAGGGCATTGGGAAAGGCGACCCCCTCCCCCCTTCATGGCCCTTCCTTCCTTTTGAAATGCCAGATCCGTTAAACCTCTCGGCCTTGTATAAATATAGGCCTATCTATATATAAAGGTTCTACATCAACACTTCTTAACACTACATAAGTATTGATAAAAACCCTCTAAAACCATATTATCTCTTTTTAAATTACCTATATTTTTGTTCATAAAACCGCTGTCAGGCCAAATTATCTCCTTTCAAATTACCCCAATTTTGTTCATAGTGCCCTCTAAAACCATATCTCCTTTTAAACTACCTTGATTTGTGTTCATAAGTGCCCTCTAAAACCATATTATCTCCTTTCAAATTACCTCGATTTTTGTCCATAAAAGCCCTCTAAAGTCATGTTATCTCCTTTTAAATTACCTCAATTTTAGTTTTGATGACCATGACGGAGGCGAAGTAGAGGATGTACCCGCCACCCAACACGAGACTCAGAAGCACGTGCTTGTAGTCCCGCATCTCCTTTACCTATGAATAAGAATGGCGAGGGTGAGTATGGTGTTGGCGACTAATCTCGATTGTTATTATCATTGTTATTGCGATGGTCATTAATAGGTATTCCCTTTATTTCGATTACTGTCATTATTATCTTTTATCATCACCATCATTATCATCAAATCATCATTATCATTATTATTATTATCATCATTATTATTGCCATTATCATTATCATTATAAAAGTGATTATTATCATCATCATTACTACTACCGCTACTACTACTATTGCAATGATAATTATTGTTCTTACTATTATTATTTTTATCATTGATTATGATAATAATAATTGTTATCATTACTAATATTAGTTCTATTATTATGATGTGATAATTATTACTATTATCATTATCATTATTATTACTGCTACGTCTACTTCTACTATTATCATTACTATAATTTTCATTATCATTATTATTAATATGATTGATAATGATAATAATAATTGTTACTACTACTACTACTATTATTATTGTCATTAGCATCATTATTATCGTTATCATTATCATTATTACTAATACTACTACTGATTTTAATAACATTGTTATCATTACTACTACTATAATTATTATTACTATCACTATCATTCTTCTTATTATCATTAGTAGCATTATTATCATCATCGTCATTGCTATTATCATTGTAAGTATCAGTATCCCCAAAACTAATAATACTGTTCCTATTTGCTTCTACATTAACATTATTCCTTCAGCATTAATGCCATCATTGCAGTAGGCGTCACTAGCATTTCACTTTTTCTTTGCCTTGAAAAAATGAAAGCGAAAAAAAGGAGAGAGAGAGAGAGAGAGAGAGAGAGAGAGAGAGAGAGAGAGAGAGAGAGAGAGAGAGAGAGAAGAGAGAGAGAGAGAGAGAGAGAGAGAGAGAGAGAGAGAGAGAGAGAGAGAATGGTATATGATAAAATTTTACAGTACCCCCCTGACCTGACTATGTTTCTTGAAAGAACAAAACGGAAAATCAATTTCAAAATTTAGAAGTAAAATTAAAGGCTACTAGACTAATCAATACTTTTCCTAATTATATAATTAACTTTCAATGGAAAAGACCAAAGACATTCTGAAAAAAAAACATAAGAAAGAACATCGGCCACAACACACAAGTTTCTAAGAACTGTCAAATTCTATAAAAAATCTGAGCGAAAGAAGAGAGATAGTAGTGTAACCGATACAGGATCATTAAATCAGGGTTTTAATACCTACATAAAGGAGATGGAGGATTTCATGGGGTGGAAATAGGCAGGATATGGTAGGATAAGATAAACAAGCATGGCGGAGATAATGTATGATATAACAAGATATCCTTAGTGGGAACTGAGGTGAGCGTAAGGCAGGATATGTGGTAGGATAAGGGTTCTTTGAGGTGGTGGCAAGGTGAAATATCTTATCATATCGGCTGTAGATGTTTCTTTACTAAGGAGACAAGACAGGATACAGCAGGACAAAGTTATCATGAAGGATTCCTTAGGAAAGGAGGTAAAGAATAGAAGTGAGGTTAAAGTCAATGATGATGACTGGCCATGACTCACTCACACCAAGGGCTAGAACAATAGGAGAGACACTCCACAACGAGTATAAAATCTACAATACTGAAAAAATCAACTGCGATAACAGTCAAGGTTATCAAGGCGGGAAAGTACAAAAGACGTAATGCACTTAAACATACGTGATAAGAAAAGCCGTTAATACGTTCCAGGCATTTCGAGGCAGAACCAATAATAAGAAGAAATAGTAATAATTAATAGATAAAAAACATCGCATAACATGTATTTATAATATACCTTCATTCGTTCACTTCAAGCATACATTCAGCCACATTATGCGATACTTCAACATGGCAATCACTAAGCAAGAAACGTAACATGTTCTAAAATTTGTGAATAACGTAATATATCCTATTGAGTATATCACGTAACAACAAAAGAGAAGTAAAGCAGACATACTTTGACATATACCACAACTGCTGAAAATATAACATTACCAAGGGGTCATCCGCAATTTTCATGATTATCACAAGCGTACAAAGGGGGGCCTTAAGACCAGGCGTACCCTTTTTGGATATGAAAAATGATGATCCGTCAATGGGCGAATCAGCGGCCACCATGGGTCAAATTTTGTGCCACGTCGGTGCTGCTAGCAGGGCTGGCCGCTTTTCCGCAGAAGCGTTTCTGTCGTTTTCTAAACATTAGACGATAAAGAAAACGGATATGGATAATAATATTGAACCATACAGTATCATAAATGGATGAATATTAGATTACAGTTACAGTGCGTACGATCAGTCAGATGATGATAGGATTCTCTGCGTTACTTTCTTGTTTATTGCACTGCATGAAACATTTTACAATAATAGCATCATTAAGCTAATAATGTGAACTTGATTTATCTATTTATCTATTCATATTGAGTGTGTTGCAGGGCTGAAGGTTGAGTCACTCTATAGAACTGTGGCTCTGCCTTAAGTGACATCGGGTGAAATTTCCGCCGCGATGACGTTCGGTCTGCCACATCGTATCAGTTCATACCAGGATGGTTTCAGCAATTTTTGTTTGATTTATTTGAACATGAAAAAAATCAATATTGCTTTAAACACTTTTCATTTGCATGAAATCATCTGTAGTCATACAGCCTAGGGGAAAAAATCTGTAGGCTTTTTGTGATGTCCTGTCATCAGACTTGATTTTAATACAGTGAAAGAGCAATATAACAAGACATGGTTTTATTTTGAATTCGGATAATTTTCTTAGAATCACAAAATAAAAATCCACGTATAGAAAGGGAGACCTTGATCCATCATCATTTTCCGTCCGCTAACGTTCACTTTTAGGGGGGAAGTCTACGCTTTGTAGACGTGATAATGATGAAAATTATGGATGTTCAGTTAAGAAATTCATCATACACTTACTCGTTAGAAAGTTGAATAGATTTGAAAAAAGATAAGACGATTACAAATAAGAAAAAAAAATAAGAATAAGTATAAGAATATGGATAATGATAAGAAAACACACCCGAGGATTGATGATGATGATTATAAAAAAGAATGAGAATTAGTATAAGGATAAGGATAATAATAAGAAAACGCATTAGAGTAAGAATAATAAGACTAATAAAAATGACAACATTGGTAATAAGAATAAGATGAAAAAGAAGTAGAAACAAAATAAGAAGCAAAGACGACGAAGAAGAAAATAGAAAAAGAAGAGCAAAGAAGACAGGAAGAAAAGAAAACGAAGCAAACCTAATAAAAGAAAATATAAGAAGATAAGGAAAACACAAAACTCACAGGCAGCCGATTATCGATAAAGTCCTGGATTTGTCCCGAATTCGGTAACATTGAAAACAAACTGTAGTCCTCAGCCGCCGCCCTTTTATCCTCTGCAGGGAACCCAGTTTCCAAGTCCTAAGGAAGTAAATAAAATGTTGATGTTATATTTATCTTCATTTATAGTTGTGTTAATTATTACCTGTTATTTACTTTCGTACGTTGTTTGGCTACCTAAATGATTATGTTTACAGGTTTTGTGAATATGTTTATATTCATCATGATTTACTACTACTGATATGACTATTATTATAATGAATATTATTGTTATATTATCATAGTTTTTATTATCCTTAATATCATTGTTATCGTTAATATCGTTATTATCAGTGTTAATACAATCATTATCATTATAATCAAAATAATTATCATTATGATTTCATCACTATGATTATCATTGTTCTCATTATCATTATTATGATAATTATTATTGTTATGATACTTATTATTGTTATTATGATAATTATTATTGTTATTATGATGATTATTATCAACATTATTGTTATCATTATTATTATTACTATTGTCATTGCTATAGATATTCCAATTATCATCTTTGTTATTACTTATTGTTATCTTTATCATTACTATAATTTTTATTATCATTATCACCATTATTATTACTATTTCCATTATCATCATTGTTAATGTTACCATTATCGTTATCAGTAGTATGATTATTATTATCATCATTATAATTTTTGTTTATTATCATTATTATTATTATCAACATTAAAATTGCCAT
The DNA here is from genome assembly GCF_003789085.1 of Penaeus vannamei. Taxonomy (NCBI): domain Eukaryota; kingdom Metazoa; phylum Arthropoda; class Malacostraca; order Decapoda; family Penaeidae; genus Penaeus; species Penaeus vannamei. The sequence continues at coordinate 1,680,759 of NW_020869190.1, forward strand.
CATTATTATAAGTATCATTAACATTACCATCCTCATTATCATTAACATTACCATCATTATTATTATCATTAACATTACCACATTAATTACATTATCATTACCATTGTTATAGCAATTTTTGTTATTATCACTATCGTCATTTTCATTGTTATAATCATCATTACTGTTATTATCATCATATTGTTATTATTATTATCATCCATATTATCATTGTTACTTTTATTATTACTAATATTATTACTTTTATCATTATCATTATCACTGTTATTATTGGCATAAATATTATTACTATCATTATCATTTTTTTATGATTCTTATTAACATCATTACCATTTTTATCATGATTCTTATTAACATCATTACCTTTATTATTTCATTATCATGATTATTATGATTATGATCATCATTATCATGATCATCATTATCATGATCATCATTATCCATCATTATCATGTCCATGATCATCATTATCATGATCATTATCATCATTATCATGTCAATCATGATCATCATTATCATGATCATCATTATCATTGATCATCATTATCATGATCATCATTATCATGATCATCAATCATCATTATCATGATCATTATCATGATCATCATTGATTGATCATCATTATGATCATCATCGTGATCATCATTATCGTGATCATCATTATCATGATATCATCATCATCATTATCGTGATCATCATTATCATATCATCATCATTATCATGTGATTCATTATCATGATCATTGATCAATGATCATCATTATCATCATCATTATCATGATCATCATTATCATGATTCATCATCATGATTATCATGATCAATCATATCGTGATCATCATTATCATCAATCAATCATCATCATCATGATCATGATCATCATTATCATTATGATTATCATGATCATCATTATCATGATCATCTCATGATCATCATTATCATTGATCATGATCATCATTATCATGATCACCATT
>NW_020869190.1:1686729-1689617 GCF_003789085.1 Penaeus vannamei
CGCACGTCAGTAATCACACATGCAATACGCACATACATGAACGCAAACGAACACACATACACAGACAAGCACATACACATGATACGGACATACACACGTACTCTCCATTTATTTTGAATGAAAAAAAAGTTTAAGAGAGGAAAAATGAAATATGATGATAATGGTAATAACGATGATGCACACCCATGATCGATGATGATGGTAATAACGATGATGATGATGATGATGATGATGGTAATGATGAATGATGATGATGATGGTAATGATGATGATGATGGTAATAACGATGATGATGATGGTAATGATGATGATGATGATGATGATGGTAATAACGATGATGATGATGATGATATGATGGATAACGATGATGATGATGATGATGATGGTAATTAACGATGATGATGATGATGATGATGGTAATAACGATGATGATGATGATGATGATGATGGTAATAACGATGATGATGATGAATGATGATGGTAATAACGATGATGATGATGATGATGATGATGATGTGATGATGATGGATAACGATGGTGATGATGATGATGATGGTAATAACGATGATGATGATGATGATGATGATGATGGATGATGATGGATGATGGATTGATGAATGGTAATGATGATGATGATGATGATGATGATGTAATAACGATGATGATGATGATGATGATGATGTAATAACATGATGATGATGATGATGGTGATGATGATGATGATGATGATGATGATGGTAATAACGATGATGATGATGATGATGATGATGATGGTAATGATGATGATAAATGATGATGATATGATGATGGTAATAACGATGATGATGATGATGATGATGATGATGGTAATGATGATGATGATGATGGTAATAACGATGATGATGATGATGGTAATAACGATGATGATGGATGATGATGATGCGATGATGATGATTGATATGATGTAATAATGATGATGATGATGATGATGGTAATAACGATGATGATGATGATGATGATGATGTGATGATGATGATGATGGTAATAAATGATGATGATGATGATGGTAATAACGATGATGATGATGATGATGATGATGGTAATAACGATGATGATGATGATGATGTATAATGATGATGATGATGATGATGGTAATAACGATGATGATGATGATGATGATGATGATGAGATGGTAATAACGATGATGATGATGATGATGATGATGATGATAATAACGATGATGATGATGATGATGATGGTAATAACGATGATGATGATGATGATGGTAATAACGATGATGATGATGATGATGGTAATAACGATGATGATAATGATGATGATAATGATGGATGATGATGATGATGATGATGATGATGAATGATGATGATGGTAATAACGATGATGATGATGATAATAACGATGATGATGATGATGATGATGATGATGATGATGGTAATAACGATGATGATGATGATGATGATGGTAATAACGATGATGATGATGATGATGATGAATGATGATGATGATGATGATGGATGATGATGATGGATTGATGATGACGATGATGTGATAATATAACGATGATTATGATGATGATGATGATGATGATGATTAATTAATTGATGATGATGATGATGATTATGGTAATGATGATGATGATGATGATAATATATGGTATGATGATGATGATGATGATAATGGTGATAATGATGATTGTGATGATGATGATGTAATGTGATGATGATATGATGGGTAATATGATGATGATATATGAATGATGATGATGTTATGGAGATGATGATGATGATAGGTAATAACGATGATGATGATGATATGGTAAACGATGATTGATGATAATCGTGATGATGATATGGTGATGATGATGATTGATGATGATGATGATAATGGAATGAATGATGATGATGATGGTAATAACGATGATGTGGTGATAATGATGATAATGGTAATAAGATGATGGTGATGATATGATGATGATAATGGTGATGATGATGATGTATAAGGATGATGATGATGGATAATGGTAATGAATGGATGATGATGACAATGTAATGATTGATGAATGGTAATAACGATGATGATGATGATGATGACGATGCATTGATAATGATGAATTGATTGATTGATGATGGATGATAATACGGTAATAACGATGTATTGATAATGAGGATAATGACGATGGACGATGGATGTGATGATAATGCGATGATGATGATGATGTAATAATGGATAATAACGATGATGGATGACGATGATGATGACAATGGTAATGATGATGATGATGGTAATAACGATGATTGATGATGATGATGACGATGATGATGATGGAATTGGTAATAACGATAATGGATGATAAAGGATGATGACGATGATGATGTGGTATATGAAGATGATAATGATGGTATAACGATGATGATGATAATGGTTAATAACGGATAAACGGATGATGATGATGATGATAATAATGGTAATATTGATTGTAACGATAATGATGATGATGATGATGATAATGGTCAATAACGTAATGATGATGATGATGATGATAATGGTAATGGCGGGGGGAAGGCAGATGTAATAACGAGATGTATGATGATGATGATGATGATGATGATGATGTAATGGTAATAACGTACTGATGTTAATAATAATGAGATTGATGAATGGGGATGATGATAATGGTACATTACGATGATGATGATGATGATGATGATAATGGTAATACGATGATGATAATGGTATGGTGATTATTGATGATTTGATGATGATTATGGTAATGATGATGCTTTCAATGATTGATAATGGTAATGATTGATGCATATGAGTGGTAATAAGCGATGATGATGCATGATATATTGGTGATTGAATAATGGTAATGATGATAATGTAATGAT
>NW_020869190.1:1698544-1701079 GCF_003789085.1 Penaeus vannamei
TTCCCCTGAAGCTTTCACCTTGCTTGATATTGATTTTGAGTCTGTCTCGGAAGCTCTGTTGTCTATTTTCGCAAGTTAAATCTAAAATATATAATAAATCAAATATTAAATATGATTTTTCCTTACCATTTCACACTTGAAATTCTTACTGACTGTGGTACACAATTTCATTCCTAATTGATAAGAGGGTTTGTTTAGTGTAATGCCTCTCTTCTCAACTCCCTATCCTCCTAACAAAAATGGGAGAGTTAAGCGTTTTCATCCCACTCTGGTCATCCCTTCGTACACTATGTTGTGATACCTTGTTCCTATTTGGTTAGCACTGCTAGAAATGTCAATTGATAGGACAGGTTTTCATCGTTTCATCAGTAATGATAGAACTAAATATCAGTACGTCTGTTATCTTGAAACGGACCATGCATATTATCTTTTTGAGGAAGAGAGTGAGTTGATGATAAGATTCTCAATTATTTATACACTTTTGTTTAGATGGAGCATTAGAAAACAGCACCCATGTGCCCTTGACTCCAAATGGATGACTGAATTGCTGTGATTTTATCATTTTGTCTTATTTAACTAGGGATTAGATGTGTTTTCGGAACTATTAGGTTGCACTAGTACTACTGAACATGATATTGTTCTCTTCTGGTAAATTAAGGACTAAGGTCTTCCCTGCTTCCCTTCACTTGCAGATACGGTTCGAAGAGGTGAGGTACATAGTTTTCTATAGCAAGGAATGATACAGCCACCTACATCTCCATTTAATACCCTTGCTGTGATGGTGAAAAAATCAGATGGAATTTTTCCATGCGCTCAGCATGGATTCAAATATTTTTCTTAATTAGACCTAATGCTTCTTATTGGGTACCTCTGTCTAATAGTGCAACTACTAATGTAGTTTAACACAGGTAGCCCCACTCCATCTTGCTGAAATTCCTAGTTTGCAACTTCTGAGCCAATCCCAGCCTCTTTGCCTTTATTCATTGCAAATATGAAATATGTATTCCCTATTTTTTCTTGTTTTTTCGAATTTTAAATCATTTTTATTACTGATCCATTTTTCAAAGAAACTACACTGAAAAAAATATTTCCTATAATCACAGCTTGACTGGGTCAAATAGGGAGCAGAGCTAATGATGCCATCTCGTTTAACCAATGAGAGTGTGCTGATATCAGATATAACTAGATACATAATTATTTATATAATTTACTTGATGTTGAAAATACCAGAAGTAGAACCAAAATCCTCTTTTATTAATGAAAACGAAGTCCCTTACCATTAACAGTCATACTCGGGAAAAGGTCTAAATTGAAGTGGAGCTACCTGGTTATATATATCTTGGGGAAAATCTTTGATTATTTTTCACCCCTTTACAGAGTTAAATAGAGAGAGGGGATGGTGTTGGGGCTGTAGTTGAGATTGGAGCTGTGGTTGAGATTGGGGTGTCTGGATTTAGAGTGGCAAAATAATTTGACTGGGGGGAGGTAGAATATAGAAGTGGAAGTGTGGAAGTAAGTAGGTATAGGGGAGGGTGTAGGAACATCTTGAGGTGGAGGGGGAGGGGCAGAGGAGTGACATTACCATAGTAGGGAGTATGAGAGAAACCTTGTCAACGTGCTTCCTGTCTGGCTTCACGTAAAGTGAGACCATTTTTGTATCTGAGAGTTGCTACCTCAGACTCAAACTTGTAAGTGGGACAGCCTCTATAAAATACATTATGGGGGCCGCCGCAGTTAGCACATGTACGTGTTTGTGCAGAGCAGTTTGATCGGTTATGACCGGGTTGGGTACATTGAGGGCATCGGGCTGTGGAACGGCAGTGTTTGGCAGGATGTCCTAAACGCCAACAGTTTTGACATTGATGGGGAGGGGGTTGGTATGGTCGAACAGGGAGGGATTGTCCACCAGTGTAAGGGAAGGTCATGTGTACGGAAAGTAATTTTGGCAATGTTGGTCGGTTTATTTAGTTGACCTTTAGGAGGAATGGTGTAGCAATGTACTGATATCACATCTTGGTCTTTGAGGCATCCTAATAAGTCTTCACATTGTGATCAATCTTTGGTATCGACTGGGCTGTTTGCTGGGGAGAGAGACAGTTCCGGTACAAGTATTAAGGGTTGGATGAGGTTCTGCAGGAATGGGGTTGCCAGAATGATCAGTTAGATTTGATAGTGCTATAGATTGTTTCTGATATGACTGTTACGAGACTGGAGCGATCGCGTCTGGTATTGAAAGGGACTCGGCCCACTTCTTTTTGGAGACATTGCTGAAAGAGGAGTATTGCCTGAGCAATGAGCCGGAGAAGGGTTCAAGAAAAATCGGTCCGATTTAACTGGGCTAAACAGAGTATTTAAGATATTTGTAAGGTTGGTGGAGGTGGATGGTCAGGGACGTGTGGAAGAGAGAGTATTATGGAGTGATGGAGAATAAGGCTGTAAGGTAGTAATTAGGGAGGATGGGATGCTTGATGAAGGTTGTGGGGTAGAGTTGATGAATTTGAGGAAGTTGGGAGGGTAGGAATGTCTTCTGGAGAT
>NW_020869190.1:1713679-1723981 GCF_003789085.1 Penaeus vannamei
TATAAATAAAATATTTCAGGAAAAAATGCATTATATTACCCCCATCCCAAAAAATGCAACATATTAGAAATAACATGAAATTTCATTCTTAGAAAAAAACATATTGGCAATATGAGGTAAGTGATCAATGTTTTAAATAATGCAAAAAATAAATTAAAAAAACAAAAATCTTTATATGGAATTGCCCTTTAACTGGCCATGTGACTTAATCCTAAGTAGGATTAAGATATTTATAAATATGTAGATTTTAGCTTCAGAATAACTAAACAATGCATAAAAAGTGTACATAGAAGTACAAATCATACTGTCATGTCATACCTACACCCTACAATTACCAATACTGACACATCTTGACACACTCGATCCCATTACGAGGATTAAATGAGCTGTCAATTGACATTAGCATTCTAAAAAGAGCATGTCACGTCATCTAAGCCTCAAGAAGGCGATTTACACGTGAAGGCTCAGTCACGGGAGGCTTTGACACCTGCCATCTCCGCCCACTCACCTAAGTCATCCATTCTGCTTGTAATATCGCTCCTCTCGGGCTGAAGACCTGAAAAATATCCTTATTCGTCGTTGCTTGATATGGGCACCACAGGCATTCAACTGCACGATAAGAATTTGTTGTCTTATCTATGCTATCTTTGGGTATTAGTATTTAAATGTAAAAGAACATCTCGCCAAATATGGCGGAGAACTGGACTGATGCCAAGTTAAATCTCCGCGAATTTTGGCGTGTTTTGCAGTTAATTGGACAAAAGACGTGCTTCCATAAACTATTATTGGCACTGGACTAAAATGCGGCGCAGCTAAGTTAAAATCGTGTGTGGTTGTTCGTTATTGATGGGGTGATTAGTTCCTTGCGTTCGTAAAGATTCATTTGTTTATCGTCATGTAAACAAAGGTATTTTCACCGGAGTTTGGTCATTCACGCAAAGGACCGGAGAGTGGGCCGAGGCGTCGTGGTCAGTCCCGGGAAAGTGTTGAGTCCGAAAGATAGATGTCGCTAGTAGTTGGCTCGGTTTGGTTGGCTATCTTGTGGAATGTCATGTAGCTGGGAGATTTATCAGATAGGGCATGTATTCAGATTTGAAGATATTCTTAACATAATGATGGTAACAGTAATGATAGTAATGAAAACTCTAATAAAAATATAATAGTAGTAGTAGCAGCAGTAGTTGTGATAGTCACAGTATTACTAATGGTATTAGTAGAAGTAGTAGTGATAGTAGTACTAGTACTAGTAATACCATTACTTGTACCAGTAGTAGTAGCAGCAGCAGCTGTAGAACTTGTAAAAGTAGTATTAGTATCAGCAGCAGTAGTACCAGTAATGATAGCATCAGCAGTAGCAACAGCATCAGAAGTAGTAGTAGCAACAGCAGCAGGAGCAGCAGCAACAGTAGTAGTAGTGTAGTAGTAGCAAAAGCAGCAACAGTAGTAGTAATAGTAGCAGCAGCAATGATGATAGTACTACTACTGCTAGTTTTGTTAATACTACTAGAAGTAATAGTAATAATAATACGGATGATAATGATAATAGTAATATCAAGGCTAATAATTATAATAATGATAACAAGGGTAATCGTGATAATAAGGAGAAGAATTATGACTAATGATAATGATAATAATGATAGACAATGATAATATCAATAACAAAATAATGATAGAAATGATAATAGTGATAATAACAATAACAATGATAAGATAAAGATAATGATACATTAATGATAATCCTCATCATCATAATGATGATAATAATAGTTATCATTATCATTATTATTATTATTATCATCATTATTATTATAATGATGGTAGTGAAAATAATGATTATAATGATGACAATAACGATGGTGATAACAGTGATGATGATAACTACTAGTGCTACAACCTTTACTACTAACGATAATAATAACAATAATAATAAGGATAATACAAATGATATAAATGATAACAATAAGGATGATGATGCTAATAATAATAACTATAATGAAAATGTGATTATGCTAATAATAATGATAAGCCTAATAATCGCTCTTTTAGGAAATTTAAAAGAAACATTGGCCATTCTGTCAGTGATATAGATACTGATTTTCAAGGAACTACCGACCAAAAATGACATAATTAATTTCAAGCAACTATAATCAATAACAAATAATAGATAATTCTTATTGGTGGTCTACGTTTCCGCGGAAGTAATACATCAACATTTAAATTCGTATAATTATTTGCCAGAAAGTACACAAAACATTGTCTAGAGATACATAACTAAACCTTGTGGGTTAATAGATGAAGGCTGCTTTCGAGTAAACAAAATAGTGATTTTTAACAGAAAATCATCCGTCATATTTTGTAGAAAATGGTAACTAGTCGTGGTGCAAATTGCCAAACAAAAGGAAAATGTCTTCTGAATTGCACGTTGTAAAACTGCGGTACATAATTCTCTAGATCAGTGTTTCCCAAGCTCTTCTCAGTGATGGTATCTTAATCTCACATAGACCTTTCTGTAACACCCTTTTCTTTACCCTTACCTCATACGAATCTACCTTACCTGAAAGTGCGATGCCCTATATCACTACCCTTAACAATATATGAAATACTTTGTTAGTTTGGTTCACACGTACTGTAGAATGATTAATCAATCAAATATTTTGCAGCAGTTATTTCTTTTACAATGAAAAGATGCTATTTTTTCTCGTAAGAGATTTCATTCTAATGCATGTCTGTACGAAAAATACACAAATTTCACAACAATAAGATTCAAATCTAGATATGAAAGCACAATAAAGAATTCCAGAGTAACTTTATCAATTGCTATAGTTCCCCCACCTTATATGATTAAATAGTATTGAGGATGTTCAATAGATGGCGTTAAATCCGGTGTGTGATATGTCTGGAAATTCTTTTATATCGTTTGTCGATAACCTTGTTCGTGATTAAAAAAAACACTTATATTCTGGCCTTCGCGAAAAGATTAATAAAGAAAAATAATATATAACACGGACTGTAGAAAAACACATTGTTTTGTAAATATAATTCACATTATCGTAATCTAACGAATGTCTTCCTCCCTGTTAGAATAACTGCGATGTAAACAAATAAGCGGCTTCAAACACCAGACGTCGCCAAGTTGAGAAAAATGGAAATGGAAGGTTTGTTGAATTACACTTTGAGTCTGAAACGTGAAATTACGATTAACTGATATAAAAATTACAGCTGAAAATATAAGATGATCGTGCCACCTTTGCAGTGGTAATTATGATATATTATTGCATATGCATTATCTCACTAATCTTAACCATTTCCGCTCATTTCCGTGTCTAAGGGAAAGTGAGATCAAAAGTCCAAACACGTCTGATGGGACCTTTTGGATGTTGTAGATCCATGGGAGTAGCTTGAGAAACAGAGACTTAGTTTAAGATGGGTGCAGTCACTTTATGAACAATTGCCAAAACCTTTATTTACACCATATGCAATGTAAAAACAAGAGATTCATGTATATTACATCTTGCATAGTGGAAACAAGGAATAAGAACTGCAAGGTTGATGGCTGTGTGAAACAAAAAAAAAGGACTCAACCTTGAAATAGTCAGTAGCAACTGAGTTCTTATATTACTGTTTACTTCTAATTATATATCTGGTTTAAGATTACTGACATTCCATGCATTTACATTTAAAAATCTCTCTCTCTCTCTCTCTCTCTCTCTCTCTCTCTCTCTCTCTCTCTCTCTCTCTCTCTCTCTCTCCTCTCTCTCTCTCTCTCTCTCTCTCTCTCTCTCTCTCTCTCTCTCTCTCTCTCTCTCTCTCTCTCTCTCTCTCTCTCTCTCTCTCTCTCTCTCTCTCTCTCTCTCTCTCTCTCTCTCTCTCTCTCTCTCTCTCTCTCTCTTCTCCTCTCTCTCTCTCTCTCTCTCTCTCCTCTCTCTCTCTCTCTCTCTCTCTCTCTCCTCTCTCTCTCTCTCTCTCTCTCTCCTCTCTTCTTCTCCTCTCCTCTCTCTCTCTCCTCCTCTCTCTCTCTCTCTCTCTCTCTCTCTCTCTTCTCTCTCTCTCTCTCTCTCTCTCTCTCTCTCTCTCTCTCTCTCTCTCTCTCTCTCTCTCTCTCTCTCTCTCTCTCTCTCTCTCTCTCTCTCTCTCTCTCTCTCTCTCTCTCCTCTCTCTCTCTCTCTCTCCCTCTCTCTCTCTCTCTCTCTCTCCTTCCTCTCTCTCTCTCTCTCTCTCTCTCCCTCTCTCTCTTCTCTCTCTCTCTCTCTCTCTCTCCCTCTCTCTCTCTCTCTCTCTCTCTCTCTCTCTCTCTCTCTCTCTCTCTCTCTCTCTCTCTCTCTCTCTCTCTCTCTCTCTCTCTCTACCTCTCTCTCCCTCCCTCTCTCTCCTACTCTCTCTCACCTCTCTCCTACCTCTCTCTCCTACCCTCCTCTCTCTCTCCTACCTCTCTCTCTCTCTCCTCTCCTACCCCTCTCTCTCTCTCTCCTACCTCTTCTCTCTCCTTACCTCTCTCTCTCTCTCTCCTACCTCTCTCTCTCTCTTATCTCTCTCTCTCTCTCCTACCTCTCTCTCTCTCCTACCTCTCTCTCTCCTATCTCTCTCCTATCTCTCTCTCTCTCCTACCTCTCTCTCTCTCTATCTCTATCTCTTTAAAAAAAAATTCTATACTGCCCACCACTTCCTTGTAAACTATTTAGTAGTTGCTGTTAATTCAATATGTATTTGATTTTACTGAAAATCAGCTGCCAATTTCAGTTGGAACATATAATAAATATAAACATATTTTAAAAACCTTTACTGTATTATGAATGCACATAGGGTTGCATTTTCCATGATGAGAAATTAGTGATAATTATTAATGAAAGTAATGATAACTGACCAATAGTATTGTTTTGATTAACTTCCTACACAGACTACCAGAATGCGTGCTGTTAAATATGACATTCAAGGAAGAGAGAGCAAATCATTTAGCTACATTTACCCATCATAGATCACTTCAGTCTTCCTTTTCTAAGTATTGAAAATATTTACTAATGATTAGTTTTGTATTGCATTTTAAAAAATCTCGTTGCCATCATTTTTTAAAGAAATGCATGGCCAGACAATAGATTATATAGTTAAATTAGTAGACATTCTGTGGTTAGATAAGAAAAGAAATACAAATTGCACTCTTCTTTTTTTTTTCTCCTAAAATTTGTGCTGTAGTAATTGTGCTTGGGACAATCTACAGGTTTGTCTGAGACAAGTAAAGTGTGTGTGTTCATTCATACGAGATGAGTGGTTATTAGAGATTGTGGATGCAAATATTATTTTGTGCAGTAGTTTCTTTAATATCCAGAAGGCACGCCCTCCCCAACAGTAGGATACTAAACATAAATAATTTCATTGCATGATCACTTCAATATGTAATGGATTCATCTGTACAAATTTGGTCACAAAAGCTCTTGTAAATAAAAAGTTATTTGTGATTCAATGAGTGCAATAGAATTTTATTCTTATGAAGACCTAATCCATTGACACAATATATAGTAGAAAATGTCTCACTGAGGAAGCAATCCTTGTTTTATTTATAGTTCCAAGTATAGTATATATCTCTTATTTCTTTTCTTTATTTGATTAGTGTAGGGTACTTACACAAATAGATGTTTAAAATGTAAAAATTATATGCTAGTGATACTGAAACTTCTTATTAAATTTCAAGTTTTGTAAGGAAAAGCACCAGTTTTCATGCTTTATTCACTAATTTTCTCCTTTCATTTACAGAGAAGACTGAGAACATCTTTGAACTCAAGGATGCGAGATCTGTTCAAGACCCCATCCATGAATATGGACCAAATTACAAAGGAGTTCCATTGATCATTGATAATGGTAGATATGTGAATGAAAATATGATTACAGTTGATAGTACTTTTTCTTCAAAGAATTTTTGCATTTCTGTTTGCATTATTTCTTGCCACTGTTCATTATTATATTGAGATCAATTAACCTTTCGTACTGTCTTCTTTGTTTTCAGGATCATATAATTGTCGTGTAGGATGGGCCATAGACCAAGAGCCAAGAGTAGTCTTCCGTAATTGCTATGCAAAACACAGGAAAGATAGGGGGAAAAATTGGCAGCGGTAATGTTTGGTCCATTTGTGTATTATAAAAAAACTGAAATAATGTATTTTTGTCTGGTACTTGAGTGATAAAAGTCATAGAAGTGATATTTCTTGTACAAATGTATACAGAAAAATACTTTTTGTCATTTCAATGTTGTAAAGTATGCACTTGATATGCAGTTCAGTTATTTTATTGTCAGTATTATTTTTACTTCCTTTTTCACATTTTCACTTACTCATTCAATTACTTTCATTTAGGAGATTGAGGTGTTGGTGGCTAATGACATAAGTAACATTGAAGCTGTGCGGTTCCAACTAAAATCACCCCATGATGAGAATATTGTCACTCATTATGAGGCACAAGAGACGATGTTTGACTACACATTCTCACACTTAGGCATCGACACAACGCAAGTGGATCACCCAATCGTGTTGACTGAAGCCTTTTGCAATCCCAATTACTCAAGACAGTGTAAGTATCACTAAGGAAGAAATACCTTACTATTGCTGAAAGCATTCTGCAATTTATCTCATTTGATTTCAAAGGACATTGTATTTAAGACCATTATTATTTATAATTTTTTATGATAGTAATGAATATCTTTAGCATGGCATGGAGAGAGAGAGAGAGAACTGTGTTGGGCAAGCACTTGAAAAGGTACCATAATACTTACCAGTTAGCTTTGAATAGGTTATACATTTCTGTTTTATATTTAAAACAAACCAGCTGCAGTTTCAAAGGAAGTGCATTGTTAATTACTGGTTTGTATTTCAAATCAACACAGCATAGTAAACTTTTTTTAAAATATGAAAACACTTGATTATTAGATATGTAAATGTAAAAGTGATGCAATGTCAAAAATGTATAGGTTTCATTCTAGTAAAGTTTAATATGTTTTGTATATTTTATTATAATCCACCTCAGTAGACATTTGTTTACCCTCTTGCTATGCCACTGTATAAAGTATAAGCTGTTGAAAAAGCCCTTATCTCATAAAAGAAAAATACAAGATGAATTCCCCCCCCCTCCACACACACACACAAGTACACCAAAGACTGGAAATAAAAAAAAAAAACAGTTGAACAATTTGGCACTAGTCTCTCTCTCACATGCTCACCCACTCACTCACTTACTCACACACTCACTCGCTCACTCACTCACTCACTCACTCACTCACTCACTCACTTCACCTCACTCATCACCACTCACTATCACAGCACTCACTCACGTCTCTAAGTTACTCACTTCACGTTTAGATTGATATTGGTACTTGCTTTACTATGCATTTGAAAAGATGAGGTCTGTTGATCGCCTTTTATATGTGTAAATTTGTAATTGTTTAGGTTTTCATGCTTTCCTGTTGTTAATCATTTCCCAGTCAGGTGCATTTCTGTTTTGATATCTACACGACTAGTGATGTCGGAGGTTGCTTGTTTGATGCTTATGGTGTTGGCCAAGCATATTTCTTTTTTGTGATTGTGGCTTGATGGAAATGCTGGTACCACAGGAATTAACTTAAACAGTGCCAGATGAGGTTACCAGTTACTAGGTGTCAACATTGGTAAATGATACACCAAACACATGACTACACCCCCGTTTTGGATGGCTTCGCTGCGCGATGTCCAATGAAGTTTAAACTGTAGATGCAAGGATACTTTAGCCGGAATGGTGTCGGACTTTCAACCTCTACCAAATTTCTGTTGTGCTGATTAGGCTGCCCGACTGTATAGCTTTCCTTTCGCAACACCTTTGATAATGCGATGTTATCTCTTTCTAGGGCTGAAATCACGCGCGCTAAGGGTACAATATCGATTTGATAATAGCTTTTCTTCTGTAAGTTTGATAGCAGGATGTCCAAGTGGATATTTCCCACTAAATTTGTACGTCTACTTTATTTAGTATTCTATGTTGGGGGTGGTGTATGCATGTATACTATGTATTCTCAGAAAGTACCCGATAAACATGAACCCGCCGCCATTTATTAGTCGGCTTCTGGGATTCGGTTGTTTCCACACAGTGAAAATGACAAAGGAAATGGATTGCAGGCCCCACTGCGCGAAAAAACACTGTCCACTGCCAAACGAGCAAATGGTTTTTCACACGGGTTTATTTTAGGCCTAAAGGGTGGTTGAGCTCATGGAAGTTGTGTGTTCGGTTTCTAGGTTGTGTCATAGGCTGAACTCGCAGTGCTGGGTGAAGGGAGAAATTAGTATTTCTGTGTACTTAGATAGGCGGCCTACAGCACACACTATTTAGTGCTTCTGAGTTTTCATTATCTATCACAATATTAGTGTTCATAAATTATATATAAGTTTATGAGTTTAAGTTATTAGTATTTGTTTTGATTTATTGGTATGTCATTACCGGAAATACATGCCACTCCAAAAGGACAGTAAAGAATTAATTTAATTTGCGCTACAGTGTTATTGCTTTGTTTTAAAAAGGGATTGAGGAACAGTTATCCTTACGTCTATTTATATAAATAATATAAGTCTCCCCATATATCGTTGTCTTACGTCAGTGGAAGTTGTATTACTTCGGTTTTGCATCTGTTACTGTAACTTTCACCATCATTTGTTAACCTAAAGCAAAATTTTAACCTCACTTCTTCGCCCTTTTGGGGCCATGAAGGCGATAATATTTGGTTGCTTGCTTGTTGTTGTTGTTTGGTTTTGTTGGTCTTTGTATCAAATTAATACATACTCAATACCAATGATTTTTTTTAATTATTGTCGTTTTTTATGATATAAGCACTAGCGTGGTTAGTCGGATGATTGCTCCACTGTATGTACGACTACACAATGTACATGCACTGCGAAACGGGGAACTACATGCCTGGAAACTTGCAAAGTTGGTCGTTGAATGGTTACTTATTTTGAAGATTCAACAATGTTTCATTGTGCAAAATCCAGACTTCCTATGAGCAGCACCAATCAAGCACAGTTCTTTTTTGCTTATCAGTAGGAGCAGCAGACCGAGACAACGAGCGGTAAACGAGGCCAGCCCAAAGCATGGTGGAATTGACAATGCAAAGAAAGAGAAAGAGCAAGTATTTTGGAGTATAATCCATGTAATTGCATGTTGTATTGGAAAGGAATTGGTACCAACGATATTTAAAAGTAAGGGTTTTCTCCTGTGTTGTCTCGTTCAATGCCTTTCTCTCTTCTTCTCTCTCGTTCTCTCTCTCATCTCTCTCTCTCTCTCCTCTCTCTCTCTTCCTCATCTCTCTCTCTCTCTCTCTCTCTCTCTCTCTCTCTCTCTCTCTCTCTTCTCGCTCTCTCTCTCCTCTCTCTCTCATTCTCTCTCTCTCCTCTCTCTCATTCTCTCTCTCTCTCTCTCTCTCTCTCTCATCTCTCTCTCTCTCTCTCTCTCTCTTCTCTCTCTCTCTCTCTCTCTCTCTCTCTCTCTCTCTCTCTCTCTCTCTCTCTCTCTCTCCGTCTCTCTTCCTCTCTTCTCTCGTCTCTCTCTGCATCCATTCTCTCTCTCTCATTGCTCTCTCTCAGATCTCTCTCTCTCTCCTCTCATCTCTCTCTCTCTCTCCCTCATTCTCTCTCTCTCTCTTTCTATTTCTAGCTCGTCTCCTCTCTGCTCATTCTTCCTCTTCTTCTTCTCCTCTCCATCATCTCTCTCTTCTCTCTGTCTCTCTCATGTCTTCTGCTCTCTCTCTTCTGCATCTCTTCTCTCTCTTTTCTACTACCTATCTTACTCTCTTCTCTCGTGTCTCATGTCTCTCTCTCATCTTCTTTCAAATTCTCTCTCTTCTCATCTTCTGCATTCTTCTCATACTTTCCTCGTTCTCTCCTGCGATTTCTTCTCTCTCTGCCGTTCTCTCGATTCTCTCTCTCCCCTCTCGTCTCATTCTCTCTCTCTCTCTTCTCTGCTCTCCTCTCTCTCTCGTTCTCTCTCTCTCGTCCTCTCTCTCTTCGCTTGGTCTCTCTTCCTCTCTCTCTGCTCCTCTTACTCTTCTCTCTCTCTCTTACTCTCTCTTCTTCTCTCGTCTGTCATCTCTTTCTCTCTTCATGTCTCTCTTCTCTCTGTGTCTCTCTCTGCTTCTATCGCGTGTTCTCTGTCATACTCTCCTCGATGTTCTCGTCGTCCTCTCGTGGCTGTTTAACGTCTGCTCATCTCTCTCTGCTCTTCATTCACTGTCTCTCTCTCTCATCTCTCTCACTTCGTTTCTCTCTCTCTCTCTCTCTCTCTTCTCTCATTCTCTCTCTC
>NW_020869190.1:1739081-1749081 GCF_003789085.1 Penaeus vannamei
TTATTATTATTTTTATTGTTAATTATCATTATTATTATTATTATATTATTATCATTATTATCATTATTTATCATTATTATTATCATAGTGATATTATTATCATATATTATTATTGATATAATAGTTGTAGTAATATTATTATTATATTATTTGTAATATTATCATCATATTAGTAATATTTTCATTATTGCCATTATCATTATTGATAATATTATTACTATCATTTTCATTATTTATCTACATTATCATCATTACTATCTCCATCATTATTTGTATCGCTTGTTATCATTATCATTGTTCATACCTTTGTTGTCGGTATTATCACGATTTTCCTCATCATCATCATCATTATCCTCCTCCCCTCCTCCCTCTTCTCTTCTCAGCATTGCCATCGATGGAAAACTGAGCGAAAGAAGAGAGAGAGAGAGGGGGGAGAGGAAGAGAGAGATGGAGAGAGATAGAAATAGAGAGAGAGAGGGGGGGGGAGGAGGGAGGGAGAGAGATAGAAAGAGAGAGAGAAAGAAAGAGAGAGAGAGTATGCGGGGAAAAAGAAAGAGAGGGAGAGAGAGAGAAAGAGGTAGAGATAAAGTCTGAGAGAGAAAGAGAGGGAGATACAGACAGACAGACAGACTAACCGACAAAGACAAACAGACAGACAAAGAATAGATGATAAACGACAAGAACCAGACAAAAGGGGAAGAAACCGCAAGGAACCAGAGAAAGGAAAAGAAAACACAAGAAAATGGAAAAAGAAAATGCAAGAAAATAGAAAAAAGAAACAAGAAAATGGAAAAGAAAACGCAAAAATGGAAACAAAATAAGAAAATGGAAAAAGAAAACGCAAAAAATGGAAAAAAGGAAACGCAAGAAAATGGAAATAGAAGAAGTAACAAAATGGAAAAAGAAAACGAAAAAGAACGAAAAAGAAACCTTAACCCCGGATAGTGAAGGAGAGAGCGCAAAAGCCAGAGAACGGAAGGGAAAAGAAGAAAGAGAAATGAAAGGGAATAACAAAAACGCGACTGAAATCAAGAAAGGGGGCGAACGAAAGAAAAATAAAAGGAGAAAAAGCAAAACAAGAAAACAGAACACGGAAGCGCAAAGAACCAGAGAACGAATATAAAGAACCAGAGAGAACAGAGAACGAAAATAAAACAGAGAACCAGAGAGAACGAAAAAGCAAGAGCCAGAGAACAAAGAACGAAAAAAGAGACAGAGAACAGAGAACGAAAAAAACAGATAACTCGAGAACAGAGAACGAAAACTAAAAAAAGAGAACAGAGAAGAAAAAAGGAAAAAAAAAAGAACGAAAAAAAGAACAAAGAACAAAAATAGATAACCAGAGAACAAAGAACGAAAACTCAAAAAAGAGAACAGAGAACGAAAAAAACAAAGACGGAGAACAAAAAATAACCAGAGAACAAAAACACAAAAAAGAGAACATAGTACGAAGATCCTTAAAAAAGAGAACAGAGAATGAAAACGCAAAAAAGAACAAAGAACAGAGAACGATAACTAAGAAAAGAGAATAGAGAACGAACATGCAAAAGAGAGAACAAAGCAAAAAAAATAACCAGAGAATAAAGAACGAAAATTCAAAAAAAGAACAAAGAATATATATATATATATATATATATATATATATATATATATATATATATATATATATATATATATATATATATATATATATATATATATATATATATTCCTTCCCCCTCTCGCCCCTTCTTCCTATTCCCGATAAAACAGATGCATAAAAGCGAACGAATAAAATGCCAACCCACCCCACATGAAGAAGCGTAAATAAATACAAACATAATTGAAGATAAACTGCGAAAGGGAAGTAGAGAAAGAGAGGAAATGGAAGAGGGAGAGGGAGGAGATAGAAAAAGAGAGGAACCAATAAATAAGCTCGTTTTAAAAGCAGGGAAATCAGCTCATTGTGTCTTTGCTATAAGGGCGATTATGTACTGACACTTTTGGTATGCATAGTTATCTATCTGTTTGTTTGGCTCTTTAACTTATGTATCTATTTATCTAGCTAACTACTAGCTATCTGTCTATCTATCTGTCTATATATTTGAGTGTGTGTATGCGTATGTGTAGCATTTATTATATACATATATATAATATATATATATATATATATATATATTATAATATATATATATATATATATATATATTATATATATACATAATTATACATATATATATATATATATATATATATATATATATATATATATATATATATATATATATATATATATATATATATATATATATATTATTATATATTATATATATATATATATATATATATATATATTATATAACATATATATATATATATATATAATATATATATATATATATATATATATATATATATATATATATATATATATATATATATGTCTATCTGGCACATGTACGCTAAAGTTAAAAAAAAAAAAAAAAAAAAAATAGGTACTCTTCCACACACCAACTTCAAAACAAGATTGAGACTCGAAACAAAGCAAAGAAAATGACAAGGCGAAGGCGGCGGAGAGCATCGCAACATTGAAATTTCTAAGGCGATTCGATACCAGATGCAACTGTGATGGTAAAAAAATGATTCGGTACAAAGATGGTAAAAAATAATTATGGTTATAGTGAAAACAATGAAAATAATGATGATGATGATGGGTTTAATCGATGCGTGTTTTGGGTCTATGAAGATTAAGTAACTCTGTGTTCGTTAATTATCATATTCGTTTATCATTAATCATTCCTGCTTTGTTATATTTGCTTAAGGTTCATTCATTATACATTATTTTCGTTAATTCTTGATTAACTTCCTTTGATAAAAATGGTTTTATTCTTGTTCAAAACACACAAATACAGGAAAATCACAACTGTTATTATCAGTATTATAATCATTATCATTATTATTGTTGTGATTACTGGTATTATCATAATTATTGCTATTTTGTTGGTCTTGATATTCTTTTTATATTCATAGTTATTATTGTTGTTTTTATTATCATCCTTATTTTCATTATTATTGTTATTATTACTATTACTATTATCATTACTGTTATAATTTTTATCGTTATCATTGTTATTATAATTATTATTATCATTACTATCATTATATAATCATTATTATCATTATGTATTAATGTTGTTATTATCATTATGATTATTATCATAATCATCATTGCTATTATCATTATTGTTATCATTCTTATCACCGGTATTGTGAATATGATTTTCATTATCATCTGTATCATTTTCATTATCATTGTCATCATTATCACTTTAATTATTTTTTTATGATGATCCAGATAATGATCCGAATCCAGGATTTTTTTTTTATGATTGCATTTTTTACCCTACTAATAAAAATACTAATAACGATTATCAATATCATTATTATCATTATCATCATCATTGTCATTATCCTTAATATTATTGTTATTATCGTTATCATTATTTTTTATTATAATCATTACTGTTATAGTTATCATTATTATTATTGCTATTCTTTATAACTGTTATCATTACCAGTAGCATCATAACCATCATCACCATTATTTTCATTGTTTTCACTATAACCATAATTATTATTTACCATCACTATTATTTTTACATCATCAACGCTATTATCACTGTTATCATGATCATCATTGATATAGTTATCATTACTGTTGCTGATAACTGGAATATTGAGATTATCATTTAATTATTATCTTACCAGCGCTGTTGAGTTATTGATATTGGTGATTCTAATATATATGATGATAACCAGCTTCCACGCCTATCCATAAATAATAAATTTGAAATAAATTAGGTCACATTATTGTTACTTTATATGGGCAGTTCGAATCTTCTCAAACAGAATGAATGTAATAAAAAATTGTAGTATTTTAGACCTTCCACTTGGCAAAAAGGCTGTGTGTGACTGTGCATTTTTTCAGGAACAATTCAGGAATATGGAACATAAATAACACGGTTTTGGTATGCAAAAAATTTAATAAATTTTTCGGTTGCAGTATTGCAAAAAATGTCTGTCGGTCATGGATGAACGAGTGCGGGATTTTTAATATTTCTCAACATAACTATTATGAATTAATTCATATGGTAGAAATTCTAACTGGGAATACTGTTTTTGCTTTTAATCATTTCCAGGTAGTATCTACATATATATTTCTTGGATAAATAAGTATATATACATCAGTGAATGACTACACAGTTATGTGCATGTGTTTATGTGTGTGTGTTATTCTGTGTGTGTGTGTATCTATCTATCTATCTATCTATCTATCTATCTATCTATCTATCTATCTATCTATATATATATATATTATATATATATATATATATATATATATACATGTGTGCTGTGTGTGTGTGTGTGTGTGTGTGTGTGTGTGTGTTGTGTGTGTGTGTGTGTGTGTGTGTCTGTATGTGTGTGTGTGTGGTATTTATGTGTGTGTATTTATATATACATATGTAATATATTATATATATATTATATATATATATATATGTATATTTATATATATATATATATATATATATATATATATATATATGTAATTATATATACATATATATATATATATATATATATATATATATATATATATATATATATTTATATATATATATATATATATATATATATATATATATAGATAGATAGATAGATAGATAGATAGATAGATTTACGCATATACATGTGTGTGTGTATATATGCATGTGTATATATACATATATCTATGTTTCTTTTATATAGATAGATAAATAAATGAATAAATAAAGAAATATATGTGTGTGTGTGTGAAAACGTACATATATTTTATGGGTAGATAGATATCACCCACACACCTTCCAGACATATCCTCAATATTGGAGGTCACAGAAATCAAAAAAGGCTCCATTGATTCCACCGTAAAAGCGACAGAAGCAAGAGCTGGTTTCAAAAGGGAGCGGTTCGGGAAATTGATAAGCACGCCCGCCCTTCCAGCGAATGGGCGGGAAGTATGAATGGTTAGAGCAAGGATTAGAAACTCTGTGTCTGTTTCGTTGTTGTTGTTGTGATGTTTGTCGGTTTTTGATACGGAAGGGAAAGTTTTTTATGGTAGAAGTGTGGTGTTTTCGTTCACGAGCTTCGGTACGTGTACTACAGTGAGGTCGAGATTTCAGATCTTTCAGCTATCTAGCCTCGAACCATGTTATTATTATCATCAGTCAGCATTATTGTCATCATGTGTCATTACAATCATAACTGCTACTAATATCATAAGATATGTTTTCAACATTTTCTTTTTTACTCTCTTGTTGTTCACGAGAGCAGATGTTCTTCACTGTAAAAAACATAATGTTGGTCAGCAGACAAAAGCAGGTATTGACATCAACTATTTTATTAGTATCAGACCGGAAAGAGACCCGAAACTCAGAGGTTCTTGCATATATATATATATATATATATATATATATATATATATATATATATATTATATATATATATATATATATATATATACATATATACACATATGTATATATATATATATATTATATATATATATATATATATATATATATATATATATATATATAAATATATATACATATATTACATATATATATATGTATATATGTAATACATATATGTAATATATATGTGTGTGTGTGTGTGTATGTGTGTGTCTGTGTGTCTGTGTGTGCGTGTGAGTGTGCGTGTGCGTGTCCGTGTACGTGTCCGTGTACGTGTCCGTGTGCGTGTACGTGGGTGTGCGTGTGCGTGTGTGTGTTGTGTGTGTGGTGCGTGTACGTGTGTGGAGAGGGAGGTTATTTTGTGATAGTATTATCAATGGTTATGCTTATCATTGTCACAAACAATAAACGCAAAATTGATAAAAAATATTCAGTAATTATGAAAATAATGATTGCAAGAATATAACAATTACAAACAATGCAACAAAGGTAATAACAATATTTCAAATGACATCAGTAAAGGTAGGAAAAATATCAAGAGTAATACTCGTAATGATATTGATGATTTCAATGATATCTGTATTCATAATAATAGTAATTAACAAAAGTAATTCAGAAAAAAACAGTAAACGAAATAATAACAATCATAGTAATATTATGGATAAAAAGCAAAATTAATAAAAGTAATCATAATAATGATAATGTCATTAGTAATGATAATGATAATGACTGTTATGATAATCATTGTGGTGATGATGATGATGATAAATAATTCTAATAATAATAATAATAACAATAATAATAATGATAATAATAATAATAATAACGATGATGATAATAATAATAACGTTAATAATCATAATGATGATGATGATGATAGTAATAACAATAAAGCAGAAACTACGAAGATATTAATTTGGTTTGCAATCTCTTTATCAATTCCTAAAATCAAATCCATAAAACTGATAATACTTCAAACGGAACAATGAACAATGAACAATGTTTGATGTGATTGATAAACATTGTAGTGATAATGATATGTCATATGTATGCAGCTGTGTGTGTGTGTGTGTGTGTGTGTGTGTGTGTGTGTGTGTGTGTGTGTGTGTGTGTGTGTGTGTGTGTGTGTGTGTGTGTGTGTTAATGGCACTAATGATGATGGTAATAATAGTAAAAAATAAAGATAACACTAGTAATAGTAATAATGATAATAATGATGATGATGACAATAATAATAATAATAATAATAAAAGTAGTAGTAGTAGTAGTAATAATAATAATAATAAATAATAATAATAATAATAATAATAATAATAATAATAATAATAATAATAATATAATCATAATAATCATAATCATAATCATAATAATAATAATAATAACATGATAATTATAATATAAATAACAAAGATAATATGATAATGCTAATGAAAACAATAATAATAATAAAGATAATGATATCAATAATGATTATCATGATAATAAAAATAATAATAATAATAACAATTATGATAACAATAATAACACCCTTTATAATAACAGCAATAAAAATAGTTTGAGTTATCATCATTATCTTTATATTATTTTTCATTACTATCAATATCATTACTACCATAACCAATTTAACTTTATAATCTACCTTATTTTGTCTTTATAATCATTACCATATTTTTCATTACCATTATCTTTACTACAACAAAACAAAATAGCAAAGATTAAAACAATAAGCAGTTATCCTTAGTCACAATTGTTTTATACTTATAATAAATAAATAAACAAATAAACAAACAAATAAATAATAAATGAAGAAAGAAAGAAAAAGAAAGAAAGAAAGAAAGAAAGAAAGAAAGAAAGAAAGAAAGAAAGAAAGAAAGAAAGAAAGAAAGAAAGAAAGAAAGAAAGAAGAAAAGAAAGAAAGAAAGAAAGAAAGAAAGAAAGAAAGAAAGAAAGAAAGAAAGAAAGAAAGAAAGAAGAAAGAAAGAAAGAAAGAAAGAAAGAAAAAAAAGAGAAAAGAAAAGAAAGAAAAAGAAAAGAAAGAAATAAAAAAATCAAAATAAAAAAAATACACTTTTGAATGATAAGTAAATAAACCAATACATTCTGATATACATTATACATCGACGTGGTATTTGGTGTACAAGGGTTTCTTCTCGATCTTGACCACTGTGAATTCGAGCGAACTCAGGCCGTCTTTCTTATAGTTTCGGACTGATCTCTTGAGGAGTTCGAACCTGTGGGGAGAGTTAGTGTTCGTTCATTTCGTTTTGGTTCGTAGAAATAGAAATAGAAATTGCGTTTTTTTTTTTTTTTTTTTTGTGTGTGTGTGTGTGTGTGTGTGTGTGTGTGGTGTGGGTGTGTGGGTGTGGTGGTGTGTGTGTGTGTGTGTGTGTGTGTGTGTGGATACATTTTTAAGAAGATGTATAAGTACATACAAAATATTTGTTTTCTTTCTTTTTCTGTTTATGTGCATGTACTTGTTTGCAAATACGCTCATAAATTTGAAAAAAAAAATCTATACAAAGTAAAGAAATACAGTGTTTAAAAACTGAAAAATGAAATGATTGCTAACACAAAGTAGCAAACGTAAATGAATCAACTATTCTAATACTATTATCATTCTAGACTAATGTTATGAAGAACAATAAAACGTCTTTAATTAAAAAATATATACAAAATAAAAGTGCTAAATAATAAGATGGAATAGAAAAAATATTGAAAAAATAAAAAGGAGAGAAAATAGGAGCATTTACTCAGATGATATAAGATGCTTAAGTAAAAATATCATCTGACAGCGTACCACACATTTTTTCCAACGAACATACAAGCACATAGATGTAGGTAAGGAGGCATAAAGCAAATTGTAATAACTTTCTCTTAACATTTTTTTTTCTATTCCAACAAAATATACAATTTGCTATCACGTTTTGTCTTCAAAGTCGAATACCTATTCAACTAAAAAAGAAAATGCGATTATATCTTAATAACCATTATATTGTATTATAACTAGATGATATTCACCTTACAACTTAAGTTATACAGACATTCAACCTGCTACACCTTACCACCTCACAACTAAATAACTTTTTAGCTAAACACTTCACAACTAAATAACTTTTTAACTAAACAATCAAGTTTCCACAACTTTACCACCTAAGAACTAAACAACTTTTCAGCTAAACAAATATTCGTTTCCAAAACTTTAGCACCTCAGAACTAAACAACTTTTCAGCTAAACGATCAAGTTTCCAAAACTTTACCACCTCAGGACTAAACGTTTCAGCTAAACAAACGTTTAAGTTGTCAAAGCTTCACCGCCACACAACTGAATAACTCAACATCTAAGTTTCCAGAACTTTACCACCACACAACTAAATAACTACAGAACTAAAGTAATGCAATTTGCCATTACCTCTGTCTGAAGCGTCTCCCCCTCCCTCCCTCCTCCCCTCCACCCCTACCTGCTCTCCCCCTCCCCTTTCTCTCCTCCTCCACCTCCCTCACCTGTCCGAGTTCTCCCTTCCCCTGCCCCCTCCCCCTTTCTCTCCTCTTCCTCACCTGTCCGAGTTCTCCCTTCCCCTTCCTTCCCCTGCTCTCCCACCCCCTTTCTCTCGTCCTCCTCCTCCTCCTCCTCCCCCTCCTCCCTCACCTGTCCGAGTTCTCCCTTGCTCCCCCCCCTTTCTCTCCTCTCCTCTCCCTCCCTCACCTGTCCGGGTTCTCCGCAGCCTGAGGGTGCTCGAGCGTCGTGTATGCCGCCGAATGCTTGGGAAACCGCCAGAGTTCCATCCCCTCGGCCCTTATCCGGCGGTACATGTCGTCGTCCTCAGCTCCCCAGCCGTAGTACCGGTTGCTCCAGCCGTTGACTTTCCGCACCTGCCACTCCGTCATGAGGCAAGAGCAGCCGATGTGCTGGGCGAAGACCTGGATTCGAGGGGTGTCGAAGGATGTGATGGAAGGTGGGTGGAGGGGAAGTGAGAGGATGTGGAGGGGAGGAAGGGTGGAAGAGAAAGGTATCAGACAAATAATACACCGTACATGATTGATTATAAGTTTGCAAAAATGATTCGAATGATAATCCACTTTTTATATCAATCAAATTATAAGTTTCAGTGAAGTAAAGCACAACAAACAATATCATAACAAAAATGATGTCACTACACTTTAATCACAAATACTGAACACATGCTAACTCACGTATAATTAAACCTGGAGACTGAGGACCCGAGGTGGCGAGGTTGGTCAGCGCAGTAGTAGAAGTTGCGGTCGTCCTCGGACAGACAGTCGATGTCCTGGAAGGCGTAGCAGTCGTGGGGGCCGTACTTGAGGGCGAGAGCGAAGCCCACGTTGAACACCTTCGCCTTGTTGAAGCGTTTCCCCGCTTCAGGAGGAAGAGTGGGGGCAGGAGGGGGTTAATAAACAATATGCAGGAGTGTTACGCATGTGTATTCGTACGTGTGTGGGCATGCATACATATATGTAAATGCATTTAATACACATTCTCATTCTCTTTG
>NW_020869190.1:1754081-1764081 GCF_003789085.1 Penaeus vannamei
TGTAAGTGGATATGTTACAGACGATAAATACAAATGACCCTAAAATATAAACATATTTACGAAATTATACTGACAACACCGAAAATATAAACTTATTTAACAAATACTGAGGACACCGATTAGCAAAAATCAAAGTTGATAAAGCAGCAAAATTATAGATTCATTAGTCACTCGAATAAACAACTTTCTTAAGATATAATATCCTTCTGGGCAGAGATCGAATCTGACAATAGATTATATGAATAACCTCATACATTTTTTTCTATTGTAGTATCAAGTTCACTATTACTATTAGTCCCGCAAGATGACATCGACATTATGAGTACTAGTGGTCGTGGTATCAACAATAGCACTCATTCATTAGGCCTTGCAACTTGGCACGATTGTCTTGCTCCATTTACAAAGAATGTTATTATCAGAACATTTTCTTGGTGAAAGAGCATCGGTTTCTGAGAAGTAAACTTACAATAAATAATTTGCAAGTATATCTAGTGTTGGAGAAAATGTGCTTTCTTGTACTCTTGTGAGGCGTGGGGTTTCAACCTACCTGCCTATATATATGTATATATGCACACACACACACACACACACACACACACACACACACACACACACACACACACACACACACACACACTCGCGCACATATATATATACACATACATACATATAGGTAGATAGGTAGATAGATATACATGTATGTTTATACGTGTATTGTATATATATGTAGACAGGCATCTGTCTGTCTACCTGTCTATCTCTTGACACAAATGTAAACACGCAGGCCTTAAATGATCTGCCCAAGTGCCGTGTATTTACGAACGGCTAATTAAGATATTACTCTTATTTCACTGCTTTTTCATGCGTTATTTATCGACGTTTAATGAGCAATCAGGCCACATTCACACACACGTGTAAACATTTCCGAACATGAACTAGTCTGCGTGTAATTGCCTCAAGGAACATATCTCGATGAAACAGTAATTTTAAAAATAAAGTCATACCCAGCGCGGTTTTAAATAGATTCCGAGATCCTAATCTTACGAAATATTAAAAAAGAAAAAAAGATTCCACTTTAAACATGAGAAGATAAGAGTCTCTAACTCATAATATGATCAAAACTTTGTGCTGCAGTTTCTCAAGCAGCTTCGGAGATAAAGACTCCATATTTTACACTTGATGAGAGAAGTTCGCGGAAATAATCTTGGTGAAATACGAGTGTGAGAATAATACATATCTCGTTTTGATATTAGGACGCAGGTATGCGCGTGGCTCCGTTTTCTTTCGCTGTGTTTTCTTCCCTTTTTCTTTCATTTTATATTCTCTTGCACGTAGACTCACTTATTTTGATATATAATGGAGAGTTAGTGTTAATGTGCATAATTTCATGCAGAGTGGGGGAGCTGTTGTTCATGCAGTATTTCAAAGATAATTCTTCATTAATGCATATCACTGACAAAACCTCTTTAAGAGAAGGAAAATTATGATGACAAAATTATAATCACAAATATAATGATGATAATAACGATGATAATAATGATGATAATATTAATATTAATAACAATAACAGCAACAACAATGATAATAGGTAAATTGATAATAAGCATCCTCACCATCACATCATCATCATCATTATGATAATAACAATGATAATTATTATTATTATTGTTGTGTTGTTGTTATTATTATATGATCATCATAATCATCATTATTTTTCTATCATTATTATGATTATTATTGTTATTATCATTATTGTTATTATTACTGCTGTTATTATTGATGTTTTTGTTTTATTATTATTATAATTAGTATTGTTATTGTTATCATTATTATTATTATCACTATTATCATTGTTATTATCTAATTATATTATTTGATGAGATGATAATGATGAAAAAAGTAAAGAAACAGAAAAAAATTCTAGTGCAAAGGCCATCTATCTATTTATCTATCTCAGGCTATCTATCTCTCTGTCTATCTATCTATATATCTATCTATCAATGTCTTTCTATCTACCTAGCTATCTATCTATCCATCTATATCTATATATTTATCTATCTGTCTATCTATCTATTTATATCTATCTCTCTGTTATCTCCTTCTATTTCATCTATCTCTCTCTCTTTTTTTCTCTCTTCTGTTTCTTCTTTTGATTCATTTAAACTCCTCAGTTATCCCCTCGCTTCATCAATAAACTTTTGAAATTTGAGAACTACAAAATCAATGGTTATATCTTAGCGGGTTCTTAATCTGGGGTCCATTGAGCTTTTGGGGGTCCCTGGATGGGATGCAGGAGGGTCCGGGAGAATCAGATTAATTTATCATTTATATTTTTTTTTTTTTTTTTTTTTGAAATATATAATTTATATCAATGTATTTTCTATAGATTGCTTGCTTTAAAGTTTGATAATACTCTGTTGTATTTCACGTGTGCAAGAGGCATTGAAGTCTCAATAGATAAGATACACTATACACATTGTATGTAAAGTTGGGTTTATGTGAATATTTCAGAAGGGAATCTGTAGTTTTTATCACATTTTGAAAGAGGTTCAACGGGACTCTGTATCATATCCACATCTTACTTATCTTGTTTTATCTTATCTTATCTTTCAGCCTTCTACAAGCCCTTTGTTGGACATAGGCCTTCTCCACATTTCCCTTATACGTATCTATCTTTACTTCGGTATTCTAGGATATCTTTCTGTTGTCGTAACCTGTTGTTCTATCTTGCCTTTATCAGTTATTGTCAATTATTCAACAGTCAACTAGAGTTTTCAACAAGTTTCAAGATGTTAACCAGACTCTTCAATGTTTATCTTAATACTGTCTTTGAACATGGAGGGAAGGAGGGAGAAGAGTAGAGAGAAAGGAGAGAGAGAGAGAGAGAGAAACGAGAAGAGTGAGAAGAAGAGAGATAGGAGAGGAGAGACAGAGAAGAGGGAGGGAGGGAGAGAGAGATGAAGAGAGAGAAGAAAAGAATTGTATCTTGCTCTGGTTCCTTTCAACTTTGCTTCAACCCATATCACACACTTAACATAAAATCAATATTTTAACACATTAACCTATCAATCACCATGTAATATCTCGTCGATCCATCAAACTAGTAATCCCACTCCAAAAAAAAACCTATCAAACAGCTAATCAAACTATAAAAAAAAATCTCAAAAGACCTATTAAAAAACAATCCCCTAAAAAAATATTCAAAAACAATCCCCCAAAAAAACTATTAAAAACTTTCTCAAATTCCCTCCTCTCCACCCAACCCGTCCCGCACTCACTCAACCGCAACGGGAACGCCCTTTCGCCTGCACCCTCGGCGGGAACTGGGACAACCTCTCGGTATTAGCCTGTGATCAGCTGTTGGTGTCGACCTGCTGGAAACGGATCATTTCGGCGCTAAATGAGGAGGCAAATCGTCAGTTTTCACTCTCGTTTTTTTTTCGTTTTTTTTTTAGGGTGGGGGTGGTGGGTGGGGAGCATAAATATTCTTTAATGAATATGCTATAGTGTATTACAAAGTGTAATATTTACGTGCACATATACACGTTCACTGACATTTTGATTTGATACATATATAATACGTTATAACATATACATATCACATTTATTATTACATATATAATAACTATACTATGCATATCAATAATATATATACACGTATATATATAATAATCTACATATCATATACAATATAACATGCATTACATATATACACACATACATGTACATACATATACTAGTATAATATATAAAACATACAGAAAACATATAATATACAGAACTGTAGAGATCTGTCCTATAAATTTAATCGTTGGATAAGAATTCCTTCACTCATCATAATATTTATTTTTAATCCTTTATAACCATCACATTTAAACGGAGAGGAAAAAATCCGTTGCTAATAAATATAAAATACCTCATTCTGGTTATTACATAGTACTAACAAATCTATTTCAAAAAAATGGGAAATATTGCCCGACACGCCTGTAAATATCGGCCCATTTAGAGTAACATATAAAAAACGATTGATATACCTCACACAGGCTAAAAACAGAAGAGAGATTTTTTAAAAGTTTATTGAACTTGAAGAAATCCTTATCCAAAACATTATCAATCGACACAGCGTTTCATGTAAATATTTAATCAGAGCAAATCGGTTGGCTTAACTTTTGATCTTGAATAATTTGCACGAGTTTTATTTTATCTTTTATTTTTTTGTGAATTTTTAATATTTTTTTCAATGTGGAACAAACTGAAATTCTCTTACTCTCTCTTTACCTCTATCTCTCTATCTCCTCTCTCTCTACTCTCTTCACTCTCTCTAATTCATCTTCACTCTCATCACCTGTCTACAAATCTCCACTCCTCCTCTCTCTCATCTCCACCTCTCTACTCTCTCTTCTTCCTCTCTTCCTCTCTCTCTTCTCTCTCTCTCTATCTCTCTCTACTCTCTATCTCTACTTTCTCTCTCTCTCTCTCTCTCTCTCTCTCTTCTCTCCTCTTCTGACTCATAAGGCATCATGAAAACAAAATGGCTTCATTCAAATTTTGAAATATCCTATTTTCTCCTCAACTCTTCACTCATTGCCGCTCTCACTTTTTGTCCCAGCATAGGCCTATATGGGAGCATGCGGACGATCTGCCTGTAAGCTTGACTGAGTGTTATATTACATGTTATTTATGTTGGTTATGAATGTGTTATGACACTAAAACCGAGGATGAGAGAATTTTGGACAATTATGAAACTGTGTTTCTATTTTCAAAATTGTTACTGTCAAAATTCTAAAGATTGGCGTCGAGTTCAAGTTTTATGGCGCCACTTTGAGCTAACTTTCTAATCATGACAAATATTGGATGAATTTATTTGAAAATTTGTCAGAGATGTTACACCTTTCGCACATATAACCTAATCCTTGCAAGTTTCTAACCCATGCCGTCTAGGTCTCGAATCTTCGAATATTCACAAGACAAAATAATAATACTAATCATTTTTCATAAAGTGGTGACGTCGGAACCCACATTAAAGTGAAGTTGTTGTCAATGCGAAAGTCTTCTCACTCTTTTCTACCGAGTCTTTTTTATAAGAGCATTAGTCTTATCTTTCTGGTATATTCCCCATTTCTAAATTCCTCCCCACAAGTAATATGTACAAAAGAAAAAAAGAATTGGTATAGTGAGCTCAGTCACTACAATTCCTCAAGTTTCCCTTACTCATTGTTAAACAACGCCGTTCGACTCACGTATTCGAAGTAAATAAACCATACTCGTATTGGCAAATGTTTCGGATGCAGGAGTCGAAGCTGGTGGTTCACAAACTGGCAATGCTGAGTGATTCATTTTTGGTGATCTTGATATATACCTCATTGTATTTTCTTTCTGTACTGTTAGTGACCCTAGAAATATCACTGAGAAAGATGATAATAAATAAATGCAATAAAGATCACATTTGAGTTAGAATTCGGAAGTTTCGACACGTCCCGGAGTTTGAGGTCGGAACATTAACCACCATTCAGCGTGCAGGGTGCTTACACGGGTGGATCTCCGTCCCACGGTCAGTATGTTAATAAAGATAAGTAAAATAATGATTTGTAGATGAGAAAACCCAGTATTAAAAATATTTGAAGAGATTACTATGGACTGATCATGTATTATGACGAACACCTTTTGTCCAAGTTTCAAATCCAAAGCTCCGTTTAAGTTAGTGAGTGTGAATTTGTTATATATTGACGGTGATAACACACACACACACATACACACACGCACACACACACACACACGAGAGAGAGAGAGAGAGATTGAAAAAATAGATATATTGAAGCGCTAAGCTAAACTGCCAGACATACAGGACAGGTTCTTGCGCCTTCAACCGACCGTCAGTTTGTGATTCTAGATTACCCCCCCCCCCCCAGAGTGCAATGAATGACCGGTGTGACCATCCACTGACTGTGTGGGGCTTGAACTCTGGTCAGCAATATTGCGTGTAGTGGGCACAGCGCTCTTGATCAAGGTCTATATAAGTACTTGCTCTTGATTTCCTTAGACAAGACGACAACGGATGGCTGCGTTTTTGTGTATTCTTGCTACAGGGATATCATGATATTGTACGTCGTGTTTTATTCATATGAGAAAGTTTATTTATCTATACGGATGTATATGCAATGTGTTTATGTCAATAACAAGTCGGTCATATCAGAAAATATTAATGTCAGTTACGGGCTCACACCTAGTTTATATTTTGTTATATGTTTCTTTATATATTCTATACAGTATATTGAATCTGTGTGTGTAATGTAGCAGGGACCTACCCCGTTAGCCACGTTTTACTTCGCTCAATTACGTAAGTTCCCGAGAAGATTAGGAGGTACAATTTAGCGTGGTTAGTTTTAAGGTCAATGCAAGTACTTCAATGCAAGGTCATGCTTGTCTTTGACCTTCGGCGCCGTGTATTCCGAAAAAAACACGCTCATAAACTGATCTGTTGTACGAGCCTTTGAGACGAATGGGCACAGATAATGGCTTATCTGTTTCGGTAGGCTCTGAGCAATAGAGAGAGAGAGAATATAATTTTGTATTTGCTGTTGAGTTCACCGAGTTAAATGTTTGCGTCATCAGCGATTGCGTGTGCTTGTCTGTTTATTTTTTGCATGTATGTATTTGTTTGTATGTGTGTGTTTGTTTCTCTGTTTGTGTGTGTTTTGTTTGTCTGTATGTATTTATGTACGTGTCCATGCGTCTGTATGTAAGAAGACTTTCAATTATCCGCTCCAGTAAATAAAACGCAACGACGGCAATGGGTCCCAGAGATGCCATGAACTTGACGGAGAGTAAATCAGAAAACTGGAATTGCCAGGTAGAGTCTCCTGCCAGATCCCTTTGTGCGTTGTTATGGCGAGCAGTGGGAGGCGCCGGCGATTCGGGTTCCTTGTGCAGCCAGGGAGACGGATTTGCTCATTAAAGTTAGGTGATTTTGTTTAAGACACACACACACACGCAAATGTATATATATATATATATATATATATATATATATATATATATATATATATATTTATATATATATTATATATATATATAATATAATATATATATATATATATATATATATATGTATATATACACACATACACACACACACACACACACACACACACACACACACACACACACACACACACACACACACGCACACACAACACACACACACACACACCACACACACACACACACACACACCACACACATATATATATATATATATATATATATATATATATATATATATATATATATATATATACACATTTACATATACTGATGTATACATACATACATACATACATATAAACACATATACATATATACCTAATTGCATGCTTACATTCAAACACATACACGCACACATACAACACACACACACACACACACACACACATATATATATATATAATATATATATATATATATATATATATATATATATATATATTATATTATACGTGTGGTGTGCATATATGTGTTTGTGTGCGTATGTGCATATATGTGTGTTTGAGTGTGTGCATATATGTGTGTTTGAGTGTGTGTGTGTGTACATACATGTGTGTTTGTGTATGTGTGTGTGTGTGTGTGTACGTACTTATGTGTTTGTGTGTGTGTGTTTAGATATATTAGTATAAGTTCATATTCCGCGTCGCCGAGTCCGCCCCTGATGACGCCGCAGCAGCGAATCCGTCCCAGCTAATGATGCTTTTAATGAGGATCTCACCTGTGCTTGCAAGCTTAATGCGTTAATTCTTCCGCCTGTGTGCATAACGAACCCTTGTTTGTGTCGACGCACCGAGGGCGATAAAACGCACATCTTGTAATTAATCCTCTGGGTGTTTTTTTTTATTTTATTTTATTTTATTTTATTTATTTATTTATTTATTTTTTTTTTTTTTTTTTTTACTCATTATGAGGGAGATGGTGTTAATGGCGTCAGTTGGAGTGAGATGATGAGAGTTGGGGGGGCTTTGTTGGGGCTTTTTGGGTGCGCTGGTCATGAGCTTGGGTGTTGCATGGATTGTATTATTGTTTTGTATTCCATGTATTGTATTCTATGTATCTTTTTGGTTTTGTATTCTATGTATCGTGTTACTATTTTGTATTCTATGTATTGTATTCTATGTGTTAAGGTCTTGTGTTCCATGTATTGTATTCTATGTATCGTGTTAATGCTTTGTATTCCATGTATTATATTGGTGTATTGTATTACGTTTTGTATTCTATGTATTGCATTCAATGTACTGTATTAACGTTTTGTCTTCCTTGCATTGTTTTCTATATATTGTATTAATGTTTTGCATTCCATGTATTGTATTCTATGTATCGTGTCAATGTTTTGTATTCCATGCATTATATTGGTGTATTGTATTTTATGTATTGTGGTACTGTTGATAGTAGTGGTGATACTTCGTGTTTTATAGTAATGATGATAAGAATTGTGGTGATGATGGTGGTCATAATGATAATAACAATCTATTATCATTAGTAGTAGTACTAGTATATAACTAATAACTATAATGATGATACTACTAATGATAACAATAATAATAATGATAATAATAATGGTGATAATGATAGTAATAATAATAATGGTAATAATAATAACACCTAAGACTTTTGCACGTCTGTTCCTCCATTTTCTCTACAAGCCAAGTCATTCTCATATTCCTATAGACTGACTTCTTTCAAGTGCTATAAGGACCTTTTTGCTATCCTTCCACCTCCCTTAGTCCTCTCCCTCAATCCACCTGTGCCATGACGTCCTTATATGGAATTTGAAAGAATTGCACATTTTTTTTTTAAGGTTCAAAATGGAATGGTGGTATCTTTCTTTCTTTCATTCTTTCTTTCTTTGTTGTATTTATGTGTGTGTGTGTGTTTGTGTCTGTGTGTTAGTGTACAAATACGTACAGTGCCACACACGGAAAGAAGAAAGATTGATAAAGAACGAGAGAAAGATAGATAAATAGATAGAGAGTGAGAGAGAAGAGAGAGAGAGAGAGAGACAGAGAGAGAGACAGAGAGAGAGAGAGAGAGAGAGGAAGCCAAATCTACATACGTCAGCACATTGCATTTCAAAATATAGTAGGCATATTTTGTTCATATTTTATCCCATGTCCAAAAAAATATGAATGACCACTATGTACAGACGGCAAAAAATATCCCGAATTTTACTTCCAAAGCCAACGACACATTATAAATCACCATATTATACGTCGTGGTCAGCAACATTTTATTTTTTCGTGGATATAAAAAAAATGCTGAATTTAGCGAAAAAAATGCTCTGTTTAGCGAAAATCAGGACAGGTAACCCATATCCTATGTATCATAAAGAGTTAGGTACAAAAATGAGCATTGTGTTACCATGCGTCGACTTGTTCTCATTTTGATCATGTGAGTCGTAATTTTCACATAATTGGCTCGGTATTTCATTATTAGAAGCTATTAAGTCGATCATATATAATATATATTATATATATATATATATATATATATATATATATATATGTGTGTGTGTGTGTGTGTGTGTGTGTGTGTGTGTGTGTGTTGTGTGTGTTGTGTGTGCGTGTGTGTGTGTTGTGTGTGTGCTTATATGTCTCCTCCGACGGCTTCCCTTCCTCACACAACAGATTCTACCTGCTCGACCCCCTGACCTCTCCCTCACTGCTACAAGCATTGACCTTTCTTCAATGAATGTTCGTATGTTATCCCGTTTCTAAGATAATTCAGCTTTATTTTTGTTCGCATTGCACAAGTTATTTTATTTTGGGTTCCCTCTCTCTCTCTCTCTATCTATCTATCTACCTCTATCTCTCCCCATATATTCTCTCTCTCTCTCTCTCTCTCTCTATATTATTATATATATATATATATATATATATATATATATATATATATATATATATATCTCTCTCTCTCTCTCTCTCTCTCTCTCTCTCTCTCTCTCTCTCTCTATATA
>NW_020869190.1:1769081-1771581 GCF_003789085.1 Penaeus vannamei
ATAATGAGAGAAAGAGAGAGAGAGAGAGAGAGAGAGAGAGCAACAAAGAAACAGAAAAACAAAGAGAGAAAGAAAGAGAGAGAGAGAGAGAGAGAGAGAGAGAGGAGAGTAGAGAGAGAGAAGGTTCGGAAAAAAATTGAAGGGCGGGGGGGGGGAATGGTATTTTAACTCAGTAATATTTCCAGGTTGTATCCCGCGGCTGTTTTCTTTTTTTTTTGGGGGGGGGGCAGAGGAGGGATGGGGGGGGGAATTTTTTGCTTTTCTGAACTTTTGTAATGTGATGATTATTTTGAAAATGTAGGTGATGGTGTTGATGTGATGATTGGCTACATTAATGATTAGTGACAAGTGATTAGTGATTAGTGACGACAATAACCATGTGATTATTGGTGATATAAGAATGATATTAATGACAGTATTGATGAAATAAAATAAAAAAATAATGACAATATTGATGATACAAGAATGCTATTAATAGCAGTATTGATGAAATAAGAATGATATAAATGACAATATGGATGACATGAGAAATATATTAATGATAATGTTGATGATATAAGAATAATGATAATAATAGTGATATAAGAATGATCATGATAATAATCAGGATGATAATAAAATGAATACAAAAGGAGATATTCAGACATGAAAAATAAAATCCATTAGTTAGGTTTTAGAAAAATGTGGATGATAATGATGATAATAAAAACGGTGATTATTATAGTAATAATTTAAAAAGGAATGGTGAGGACAAAATAATCAAGACAGTATTAGTGAAAAAAGAATGATTTAAAAGTGTGTGTGCGTGCGTGTGTGTGTGTGTGTGTTGTGTGTGTGTGTGTGTGTGTGTGTGTGTGTGTGTGTGTGTGTGTGTGTGTGTGTGTGTGTGTGTGTGTGTGTGTGTGCTTATGTGTGCGTATGTATGCTTGTATGTATGTGTGTGCTTGTGTGTGTATGTGTTTGTATGCTTGTGTGTGTATGTGTGTGTGTGAGTATATATGTATGTGCGAGAGAGTGTATGTGTTTCTTAGTGTATGTATATGCGTAGCATATATATATATGTGTGTATAGGACATTAAAATAAGGCTTGGGGTGCATACTGAATTAACACAATGTTTTCAAAGGAGTTTTGATAAGGGAATCATGAATATGCATCCTCATAACGATCCATTTTAATATGAGAAAGCCTAAATAGCTGTGGATGATGACATTATGCAAATTCTCAAACATGAAAATTTTACTTCTTTAGAAACTGTTGTTATGGAGAAAAAAGATGAATTAAAAAAAAAAAAAAAAAAAAAACAGGTGGATTTCTTCAACGTTAAGAGTGATTTTATTTTGAGTTTTATTTGGTGTTTTTTTTCATGAAGTTTGATAGAAAAAAAAATGAATCAGCAGATCTGTGGTCAATTTGTTCTCTCTCTCTCTCTCTCTCTCTCTCTCTCTCTCTCTCTCTCTCTCTCTCTCTCTTCTTTCTTTCTTCTCTCTCTTCTCTCTTCTTCTCTCTCTCTCTCTTTCTCTCTCTTCTCTCTCTTTCTCTCTCTCTCTCTCTCTCTCTCTCTCTCTCTCTCTCTCTCTCTCTCTCTCTCTCTCTCTCTCTCTCTCTCTCTCTCTCTCTTCTCTCTCTCTCTCCTCTCTCTCTCTCTCTCTCTCTCTTTCTCCCTCTCTCGAAAGTTTTCTTGGGTGGAGAAAAAAAACTTTCTGCCTAATTAATGTGGTTTCCTTGTTTAAATGAACATGTCTCCCTAGTTATTAGCATTCTGAATTGTCTTGTATATCTCTGCAAGCCACCATTGTATCTTGATTCGGATTGCCAATCAATGAATATGTCAGAATGATACATGAAAGATGAAGTAGAGACATGCAGATACAAACGCCCTCAAATGTATTCTCTCTTCCCTACTATATATGCACTTATCTCTCTATTTTTCTTTCTCTCTCTCTCTCTCTCTCTCTCTCTCTCTCTCTCTCTCTCTCTCTCTCTCTCTCTCTCTCTCTCTCTTCTCTCTCTCTCTCTCTCTCTCTCTCTCTCTCTCTCTCTCTCTCTCTCTCTCTCTCTCTCTCTCTCTCTCTCTCTCTCTCTCTCTCTCTCTCTCTCTCTCTCTCTCTCTCTCTCTCTCTCTCTCTCTCTCTCTCTCTCTCTCTCTTACTGTCTAGCTCTTCGTCAAGGAGAAATTTTAAAACCAAGACAACAAAAAATTCATTTACAAAAGTCCCCCCTCTCAAATCTTCTTCTCGTTCCGCATTCTTCTCGTTTTCTCTCCTCACAGAAAACGTTCTAGCTTGTCTTCTT
The DNA here is from genome assembly GCF_003789085.1 of Penaeus vannamei. Classification (NCBI taxonomy): domain Eukaryota; kingdom Metazoa; phylum Arthropoda; class Malacostraca; order Decapoda; family Penaeidae; genus Penaeus; species Penaeus vannamei. The sequence continues at coordinate 1,771,375 of NW_020869190.1, forward strand.
AATGGGTAACTCTGTTAATATGCAAATTAGGAAGACAAATGACAGGTCTATTGTTCTCCGCTTCCTTAAAGTGGCTGATGAACTTTTTTTTAGCTTTGTTTTGTATTTTTAGACATATGAATGAACATTATTTTGTTTTGTTTTTATTGCCTATATTTCATCACCACTATGATCAGTATCAGTATCATTATATTCATAATTATTAAT
>NW_020869190.1:1774081-1776581 GCF_003789085.1 Penaeus vannamei
ATGTATATAGATATATGCATATTTATATACATATATATACGTATATATGTATGAATATGTTCTACACGCAAGACGTGGAAAACCGTCACAATCACAATCATTATAACCGCCATCGTATCCAGTATCACTATCATCACCATCACTACAGCAGTTCTAATTACCATTTATGCAACGTCAGAATTATTTGCATTCTATTCACATTAACCTTGCAATCCCCACGCCCTCTCTCTCTCTCCCACCCCACCCCACCTCCCACCCCATCCCACCCCACCCAACCCCACCCACCCCACCCCACCCACCCACCCCACCCCACCCCACCCCACCCACCCCACCCCACCCCCACCCCACCCCACCCCACCCACCCCACCCCACCCCCACCATCCCACCCACCCCACCATCCCACCCCACCCCACTCTACCCATACCCCATCCCACCCCACCCCACCCCACCCCACCCACCCCACCCCACCCGACCCCAACGGAAACCCCGCTGCCACCTCGGAGAAACCTGTCAATAAACCCACCGGGATGTATTTACGGGCAAATAAACCCCACAAAGGACCTGCCACGGGGAATAATCACAACATAGGTCACCAGGGGGGGAGGGGGGGGAGTCACAAGGCGATTCTTCATCTCAGGGAGGTCGAGAATAATACAAGACGGTGTTGCCATTTGGGGTTCTTTGTGATTCGACGTACTTTGGCCTTGCGGTGGGTGGGTAGGTGGGGGAGGGGGGACTGGGGATTCGCCGTACTCTTCGTGTCGTGGTGTCGTCGGGTCGTGTGTGTGTGTAGGGGGGGTATGTTTGTGTGGTGTGTGTGTGTGTTTGTGAGTGAGTGCTTGTGGGGTTATGTTTGTGAGTGTGTGTGTGTCTTTGTTGGGGTTATGTTTGTGTGGGGATTATGTTGTGTGTGTGTGTGTGTGTTTGTGAGTGAGAGTGGTTTGTGTGGGTTATGTTGTGACTGTGGGTATGTTTGTGACTGTGGGTATGTTTGTTTGTGTGTCTCACTGTGTGCTTCTGTGTTTGTGTGTATGATTTTGTTTGTGTGCGCGTGTTTGTAACAGTGGGTATGTTTGTGTGTGTGTGACTGTGTGTGTGACTGTGTGTGTGTGACTGTGTGTGTGTGTGTGTGTTTGTGACTGCGTGTATGTTTGTGTGTGTGTCTGTGTGATTGTGACTGTGTCTGTGTTTGTGATTGTGTGTATGTGTGTTTGTGACTGTATGTGTGTCTGTGTGTTTGTGACTTGTGTGTGTGTGTTTGTTTGAGACTGTGTGTGTGTGTTTGTTGACTGTGTGTGTGTGTTGTGACTGTGTGTGTGTGTTTGTGACTGTGTGTGTGTGTGTGTCTGTGTATTTGTGACTGTGTGTGTGGGTGTTATTTGTGACTGTGTGTGTGGTGGGTATTTTGTGACTGTGTGTGTGTGTCTGTGTGTTTGTGACTGTGAGTGTGTGGCGGGGTGTTTGTGACTGTATGTGTGTGGGTGTTTGTGACTGTGTGTGTCTGTGTATGTGTGTAAGTGTGTGTTGTTTACTATTGCAGGCGTGTTTATGTTTATACAGGAGAGAGAGAGGACATCTGTTTTTTTTATGTTTGTTTGTTTTCCAGTGTAACTGCGGTTTGTATCATTCGGAGAAACTTTGAACTCATCATTATATAAATTGCAAGTTAAACTGTAACCATTTATCTATTTTGATTCCATCTATCATTATTACACAATACTTAAATAAAATAGTTATCCTTTAATTATTATTCACTGATTATAATCATCATCGATCACTTTAGCAAGTTGAGCCTCTTCGAAATGCACCTCAATATTTTGTTGATAGCTGTTACATTCCTATTATGATATCCAAAATTAATAGAAAAAAATGCAGTCTGAAGAGAGGTCCAATTTTTTTTTTCTTTTTTTTTTTTTTAGTTGCCTCTTTATCAACTCGAGAAAAGGTTATTTGCATTTTGTGTTATTACCGCACGGGTCTTCATAATAGGAGGTTCAAAATGTTATATATCAATTATATTGGTTTAACATACAAGTCATAATTTAATCCTGTTGTTAACCAAACTATTGCCAAAAAAAAAATCTACAAATATATGAATTGCTGTAGAAAACGAGAATGCAAGATATTTATAACCAACAGCATGGCATAGATAGATACACTTATATAAGAACATTCTTACACTGATATATATATATATATATATATATATATATATATATATATATATATATATATATATGCATATATACATATATGTGTGTGTGTGAGAGAGAGAGAGTACAAATTTAATTTTGATATGTAGACAAAAGTATGAATAAGGAAAAATAACTCCATTGCGCATTTCGAATAACTTTCAGCAATACAAAACACAAATATATCAGATTTAAACTGATTATTCATTTGACATCGGTATGTATGCATGTTCCATCATTTTCAGCTTCTGTTCTTGATCCCCCTACTATTTTCTTTCGCTTAATCCCAGTTTTGCAGATGTTCGGCT
>NW_020869190.1:1784081-1789081 GCF_003789085.1 Penaeus vannamei
TCACAGTCACATACTGGGGCACTGACTGTGTCTTGGTCACATATCTGACCTCAGGAAGACACGGCTGGGAGACAATTGCATATCCGAAATAGGGTCAAGGTGTAAAAAGTCAATCATAAACTTTATATCTTATCTATTTCTGATTTAACTTTTAAGACTCGTATACGGTTTGCTAATGATCTGAGGTTGAAGCTTTATATAGTGATTTATGATGTTTTCTTTCCTAATATGCTGCTGACGTCAGACACTAACATCTGCGTAGCCATACTGGGCCTCAGCGACCGCGGCTGCCAGGAGGGGGGCGAGGACGGCGCTGCCAAGGGAAAGAGGGAATCGGTGTTGCGTTTTTTCCTCTTTTTTATAGCTTTTGCATTTTGTTATGCCCAGCTATATGTGCATCCACATACACACAAGAACACACACACACACACACACACACACACACACACACACACACACACACACACACACATACATATATATATATTATATATATATATATATATATATATATATATATATATATATATATAATATATATATATATATATATATATATATATATATATATATATATATATAATATATATATATATATATATATATATATATACTGTATGCACATATATATATATACATGTATGCATACATATATATATATATATATATATATATATATATATATATATATATATATATATATATATATATATATATATATATATATATATATATATATGTGTGTGTGTGTGTGTGTGTGTGTGTGTGTGTGTGTGTGTGTGTGTGTGTGTGTGTGTTATATTATATATATATATATATATATATATATATATATATATATATATATATATATATATATATCCATCTATGTATATTTCAGACTATATAGATATTTCTTTTGGTAATTGCAACAATATAAGTTGACAAACCGAATCATGTTGACAGGAAGTGAGAACTGCTGAGCGGGCTGCTGCTGGAAGCCTTATATGCTGGGCTGCTCCCCCTCCAGGCTTCCCCGCCCACCCACCCGGCAAGGTCAACGCATGGGGAAATTTGTGAATGAAGAACAGCTGACGATTTTGTATAAACTTCAAACGGGGAAAAATAATGAGGATGAAATTGGCCGTGTAAGGTTACCGTCTCTAGTAAAGGGTTATGTTGTGTAGTATTGCGGGAAGGATTTAAGGAGAGGAACATAGTGGAGGAAGGTCAGGGAGAGACGCAAAGGGGCTATATAATGGTCAGCAACGTTCCACACACACGTAGTTCCCTGTTAACTCCCTAAGGAACACTACGAACACTACCTTAAGAGCTCTCCAACATGCATTTGTGAGTTTTTAGTCTCACGTTTCGTTACTGCGAAATAGAGGCTACTGCTTCATGAAATTATTTCTTCTTTTCCTTTTTTTTTACCTTGATTTCAAACACACTTCTGAGAACTCATTTGAACACGCCCAAGATGGTTAATTGGTGATGTTCCTCCTCTCCCCAGCTCTTTCCTGACGGCGGCCCTGATGGCGGCAGTGGTGGCGGCGGCTCCTGAGGCCCAGTACGGTTATCAGGCCACTGTGAGTGATCCCAAAACCACGCCTTAAAAACCGTTTAAGTATTCTTAGATTTCACAGAATGTACTTTTGTTTTAGGATAAAAAGAAAATAATCTCAATTGCTTTCGCTCCCCAGAAGTGCCAGCCTGAGATCCAGTACGTGACCCGCACAGAGACCGTGCCCAAGTACGTAACCACAACCCACTACCAGACGCACACGCAGTACAAGACGCAGGTAACCTCTCAGTCTATACCATCTTTAAAATGCTCAAATCCAACGTTCTCAACTTCCTTATAAAACATCCTTTGCAATATAACATCAGGCATTCCCATTGCAGTACCAGCCACGCTACGTCACCCAAACGCAGCAGGTGCCACACTACGTCACCCGAACGCAGACGGTGCCCGAGTACATCACCCAGACGGTGCCTCAGTACGTCACTAGGACGCAGTACCAGACGCAGCACGTCACCGTCACCAAGCCATGCCCGAGCTCAGGAGGCAAGTGATCCTTAACCAGTAATAAATTTCCAGTTTAGTGCATTGCCAAAGAACCCTTTTGCTTTGATCATGATTCTTTATAGGATATTCAATGTTTTTACGACTTCCACAGGCTACGGTGGATACCACGGTTAAGGACTCCGAGGAATCTCCCTGGTATTTGAGTCTCAGATTCGGCTTTTATAACTTAACAAACACTCTTTAAACACGTTTTATATTCCTTGATAAAAAAGTTGGCCTGGATTCAAGGAAGGAAGGTATGAGCATCATACCAAACACACACTAAGATTAGATAATAAAAATTCTGAAGGTGATTTTTGTATTATTTTCGACAAATTAAATATTCAGCGCTATTTCCACATAACATGATTTATAACGATTAAGCAAACTGAAGTAACGTTATCAAAATCAATAACTACGTGTTTCACATTATGTGTCCAGTATTCTTGACGACCAAAGTGAGAGATAAGTAGATTGAGCTCCAGAGTTGAAAAAAAAACGATTGAGTTTCACAATCATAATATCCTCTATTAGACGGAAGGAAAGAGCACCCGTTTAAGACATGCTTCCCCTTCCTTCGCTGTCTGTCGAATCAGTGCACTCATATATGACTCGTTATAGAACATATTTCAAAGAATTTTATAGCATTGATCTTCCATCCATGTGGGACTTTTCCTTTTCTTTGACATTTATTGGCGTCACAGAGGAGACCACAGAAGACAGTGGCTGCGTGTGCAACTCCCCCCCCCCCTGGCTTTTACCTCAGAGACACGTACACAGGTCACGCCAGCATTTATATTATATATATATATATATATATATATATATATATATATATATATATATATATATATATATATATATATATAATATATAATATACATATATATAATATATACATATATATAATATATACATATATATGTTTATATTCATATGCATGCACACAGATACATAAACAATAATTTGGCTTCGGCCTGAAAAAGTGTCCGAAATAAGACGATCCATCACTTCATGAAATAAATAGAAAAGAAAGAGGCTTATGTGTGGATATGTGGGTGATGCTCTGCCGGTCGCCAAAGAGCAGAGCTGGGAATAGAAGAATAAAGCATGCAGCGATAACGATGATAATAGTGACATGTTCAGAGTCATGATGCCAATGAATGTGATAATGTTGAAAATGAAAATAAAAATGGTAGTAGCAATATCACTAATTATCACTACAAGGAGTATCGTAATGGTTATTATCGTCATCGTTACTATTGTTAAACATATCATCTTTATATTGTTGACTTATATGACCCTAGAATATCCATCAATAATTTGGTAATCAATACTAATACTGTATCATATCACATTTCTTTCATTGTTGTGATGGGTATTTTGAGTACTATCAAAATCAGCGTCATTGTTACCAAATACCGTTACCGTATCATAATAACTATCATCATAATCATTACCATCGCTATTTCAATATTCTCTGTTAATGCTGCTAATCTTATTACTTCCATATTCATCCTTTTCGCTTATCTACATCGTAGAACATAGTCAGGATGGCCGAGCGGTCCAAGGCGCTGCGTTCAGGTCGCAGTCCGGTCTTCCGGGCGTGGGTTCGAATCCCACTTCTGACATTAATTTTAGAACAGAGAGAATTGGTAAACATAAAGTCATCTCTGAAGAGCTGTTCCCATTTTTGTTAAAAACACATGGTGGGAGACTGGTTACCTTTAAATCCGTTACCCTATAGTTTATTGCGCTTCAATACTCAGTATGAGTTTATTGATGTGTGCTAAAATTTTCTATGTATATAAGGCTTTCATTTTTAAAAAAATGATAATTATTTCATTTAGAAGCTGCTCTTCTTTTCATAACCTGAGAAAAAAAAACAATTTTTAAAAAGAAGCCACGGAATGCATGAACGAGAGTTTCACCAGCAAGAAGAAATATATAACCGTTTTTAATACCATATATCAAATCCAAGAAGACAGCATGCATGGAGCGACCTACTTATCGCGGTGACGTACTCCTGCTGGACGGTTGCGGTGACGTTCTGTGGCACTGTCTCCGTCACGTACTGGGACATTGCCTGCATCTGCGTCACATAGTGGGGCACGGCCTGGGTCTCTGTCACGTACTGGGGCTGTCTTGGTCACGTAGCTGACCTCAGGAGGGCACATCTGGAGCGGATAGTTTTTCACACATGTATCCATATACACTTTAGAGACATTGCATAATAACAACACCTACGTAGTCAGGATGGCCGAGCGGTCCAAGGCGCTGCGTTCAGGTCGCAGTCCGGTCTTCCGGGCGTGGGTTCGAATCCCACTCCTGACAATAATTTTAGAAGGACAGACACAGAGACGATTTCATGCTATATACTTTGAGTCATCTCGAAATACCTGTTCCCGTTTCTGTTCAGACCCATAATCGTGGACGACTGAATACCATTCTGTCTCATACCCTTTGGATCATCAAGCGCATTGTATTTTGATACTCAGCATAAGGTCTTGGTGTGTGCTAAATTTTTCCATGTATAATAGGCCTTCATGAAAATACTAATCAAAATCAATTATTTTATTAAGAATTAGACAAATCTGATAAGGATGTTGGTCTGCTTTTCAGCCGTGGTAGCCATAACCTGAGAAAAAAATATATATTCATAAAGAGGGGCCAAGGAGTGCATTAATGTTTCACAAGGGAGAAGAAATGCATAAAACCGTCTTTCTATAACATATCAGAGCCAAGAAGACACACAGCGACCTACCTCCAGAGGGCTTGCAGTACTGGTCGACGGTGACGTACTCCTTCTGCTGGACGGTTGTGGTGACGTACTGTGGCACTGTCTCCGTCACGTACTGGGGCACTGCCTGCGTCTGCGTCACATAGTGGGGCACGGCCTGGGTCTCTGTCACGTACTGGGTGGTGTACTGGATGGAAAGATGGCAGAAAATTA
>NW_020869190.1:1816581-1819081 GCF_003789085.1 Penaeus vannamei
TTCTCTTCTCCCTTCCCTCCCTCCCCCCTTTCTTCCTTCCTTTCCTCCTCTTCTTCTCTCTTTCCCTCCCCCCCCCCCCCAACCCCTGACTAAGGCCAGTGGTTCTCAACCTCGGTAGTTTGGCAACACTAGAAATATATTATAGACACCTTTATATACAAATGCGAACGTAAAATACATATATACGATTAATATATATAATCAGCTCAAAAAGTCCCCCTTATACACAATCTATTTTTAGAAACAAAAGTCTTTTTTTTTTTTCCTTTTATTTCCTCACTCTGCTCATAAGGTCCACTTTCACGTAGGATGTCCACGGGATTCCCACCTCTTTTGCTCGATTCAAGGGTGGTGTATGTCTCCCCCGTAACGAGAGCGTGACTCAGCAACTCTGGCCGCAGGAAGTTCTTTAACAAATCGACTAATTGAGGGAAAGTGTAATCAGTGTGAGAAGCGAAGTGTGTTAATGACGTATGGGCGGTTAGTCAAAGAAAGACTGTGGTGAGATTTATAAGGGACACAGATATCAATCCGTTTATGTGTATATCTATTTGTCTGTATGTCTGTATCTACTTGTCTGTTTATCCGTCTGTTTATCTCTATCTATTTATCTGTCTATTCTATCTATTTATCTATTCATCAATATATCTATCAATGTATATATTGATATATATATATATATATATATATATATATATATATATATATATATAATATATATAATATATATATATATATATATATATATATATATATATATATATGTATATATATATATATATATATATATATATATATATATATATATAATATATATATATAGATATATATAGATACATTGTATATTTATGTAATACGTACACATGAATATATATATATATATATATATATATATATATATATATATATATGTATATATATAGAGATAGGTAGATAGATATAGATATAGATATGAATGTGCATAGCATGTATGTATATATATATATATATATTATATATATATATATATATATATATATATATATAATATATATATATATATATATATATATATATATATATATATATGTATATATATAATATATATATATATATATATATAAATATATACGTATACATACACACACGCATACATACACACACTCATACACTCAAACACATACACACACACACACGCGCGTGCTCATACAAACACGCATAGATATATACATATATGCAAACATGTACAATGTTCGCATACATACACATATCTATATGTATAACATAGAGGTATAGCATCAATGCATATATATGCATATGCGCAAATATGTATACATGCATTCACTGCATATATCCATGTGTAAATGCATACATAAATACATATATATACTCATATATACATACATAACATATATGCATACATACATACGTACATATCATACATATATACGTATATGCATATATACGTCATACATCATACATGATACGTACATACATCCATACATACATACGTACATACATTTATACATGCACTTATCATGTATATATATATATATATATATATATATATATATATAATATATAGTATATATATATGTGTGTGTGTGTGTTGTGTGTGTGTGTGTGTGTGTGTGTGTGTGTGTGTGTGTGTGTGTGTGTGTGTGTGTGTGTGTGTGTGTGTGTGTGTGTGTGGGTGTGTGTGTGTGTGTGTGTGTGAGTTGAGGGAGAGATGAGAGAGAGAGAGAGAGAGAGAGAGAGAGAGAGAGAGAGAGAGAGAGAGAGAGAGAGAGAGAGAGAGAGAGAGAGAGAGAGAGAGAGAGAGAGAGAGAAAGATAGACAGAGAGAGAGAGAGAGAGAGAGAGAATCAGATACACAGAGAGAGAGAGAGAGAGAGAGAGAGAGAGAGAGAGAGAGAGAGACAGAGAGAATCAGATACAGAGAGAGAGAGAGAGAGAGAGAGATAATTACCATTCTTCTCAATTTTTTTTCAAAATCTTATACAACAAAATCATAGACAAGAAACCAAGTACATAAGTCAATTCCTTTTACTTCTCCTACATTTTATTTACACACATCAACCGCAGCAGTCTAATCCAAACAAACGCACTGCATACCTGTAATGATATTGCAATCAGACAGTGATTTCCGTTGCAGGCGGTGCTTTGCGATCGTCAAAGCGACTATTCTTCCGTTCAACCTCCATCGGATAGACAATCGGGTAGGGGGGGAGGGGGAAGGGGGAGAGGGGGAGAGGGGGGAGAGAGGAGGGAGAGGGAAGGAGGAGAGAGGAGAAAGGAAAGTGAGAGGGACAAGAGAGGTGAGAGAGGGTGAGAGGGAGGGAGGAAAAGTGAGAGGGAGGGAGAGGGAAGTAAGAGGGATTGGTGAGAGGGAAGGAGATGGAGGGAGGTTTGAGAGAGGAGAAATAGTGAGAGGGAAGGAGGAAGGAGGGGAGATTCGAGGGTGGGGAGGGAGTGAAGGGAGGAGATTGGTGGTGGGGAATGTTGGAGAGAACGGTAACGGA
>NW_020869191.1:0-2500 GCF_003789085.1 Penaeus vannamei
AAGTGGGTGAGAACGTTCTTGAAGGAGAGAGAAAATGAAGAACAGGGTGTGGGTGAAGACGTTCTTGAAGGAGAGAGAAAATGAAGAACAGGGTGTGGGTGAGAACGTTCTTGAAGGAGAGAGAAAATGAAGAACAGGGTGTGGGTGAGAACGTTCTTGAAGGAGAGAGAAAATGAAGAACAGGTGTGGGTGAGAACGTTCTTGAAGGAGAGAGAAAATGAAGAACAGGGTGTGGGTGAGAACGTTCTTGAAGAGAGAGAAAATGAAGAACAGGGTGTGGGTGAGAACGTTCTTGAAGGAGAGAGAAAATGAAGAACAGGGTGTGGGTGAGAACGTTCTTGAAGGAGAGAGAAAATGAAGACAGGGTGTGGGTGAGAACGTTCTTGAAGGAGAGAGAAAATGGTGTGGGTGAGAACGTTCTTGAAGGAGAGAGAAAATGAAGAACAGGGTGTGGGTGAGAACGTTCTTGAAGGAGAGAGAAAATGAAGAACAGGGTGTGGGTGAGAACGTTCTTGAAGGAGAGAGAAAATGAAGAACAGGGTGTGGGTGAGAACGTTCTTGAAGGAGAGAGAAAATGAAGAACAGGGTGTGGGTGAGAACGTTCTTTGAAGGAGAGAGAAATGAAGAACAGGGTGTGGGTGAGAACGTTCTTGAAGGAGAGAGAAAATGAAAAAAGGGTGTGGGGTGAGAACGTTCTTGAAGGAGAGAGAAAATGAAGAGGGTGTGGGTGAGAACGTTCTTGAAGGAGAGAGAAAATGAAGAACAGGGTGTGGGTGAGAACGTTCTTGAAATGAAGAGAAAAGAAGAACAGGGTGTGGGTGAGAACGTTCTTGAAGGAGAGAGAAAATGAAGAACAGGTGTGGGTGAGAACGTTCTTGAAGGAGAGAGAAAAATGAAGAACAGGGTGTGGGTGAGAACGTTCTTGAAGGAGAGAGAAAATGAAGAACAGGGTGTGGGTGAGAACGTTCTTGAAGGAGAGAGAAAAATGAAGAACAGGGTGTGGGTGAGAACGTTCTTGAAGGAGAGAGAAAATGAAGAACAGGGTGTGGGTGAGAACGTTCTTGAAGGAGAGAGAAAATGAAGAAAAGGGTGTGGGTGAGAACGTTCTTGAAGGAGAGAGAAATGAAGAGGGTGTGGGTTGAGAACGTTCTTGAAGGAGAGAGAAAATGAAGAACAGGGTGTGGTGAGAACGTTCTTGAAGGAGAGAGAAAATGAAGAACAGGGTGTGGGTGAGAACGTTCTTGAAGGAGAGAGAAAATGAAGAACAGGGTGTGGGTGAGAACGTTCTGAAGGAGAGAGAAAATGAAGAACAGGGTGTGGGTGAGAACGTTCTTGAAGGAGAGAGAAAATGAAGAACAGTGTGGGTGAGAACGTTCTTGAAGGAGAGAGAAAATGAAGAACAGGGTGTGGGTGAGAACGTTCTTGAAGGAGAAGGGTGTGGGTGAGAACGTTCTTGAAGGAGAGAGAAAATGAAGAAACAGGGTGTGGGTGAGAACGTTCTTGAAGGAGAGAGAAAATGAAGAACAGGTGTGGGTGAGAACGTTCTTGAAGGAGAGAGAAAATGAAGAACAGGGTGTGGGTGAGAACGTTCTTGAAGAGAGAGAGAAAATGAAGAACACGTGTGGGTGAGAACGTTCTTGAAGGAGAGAGAAAATGAAGAACAGGGTGTGGTGAGAACGTTCAAATGAAGAACAGGGTGTGGGTGAGAAACGTTCTTGAAGGAGAGAGAAAATGAAGAACAGGGTGTGGGTGAGAACGTTCTTGAAGGAGAGAGGAAATGAAGGGTGTGGGTGAGAACGTTCTTGAAGGAGAGAGAAAATGAAGAACAGGGTGTGGGTGAGAACGTTCTTGAAGGAGAGAGAAAATGAAGAACAGGGTGTGGGTGAGAACGTTCTTGAAGGAGAGAGAAAATGAAGAACAGGGTGTGGGTGAGAACGTTCTTGAAGGAGAGAGAAAATGAAGAACAGGGGTGGGTGAGAACGTTCTTGAAGGAGAGAGAAAATGAAGAACAGGGTGTGGGTTCTTGAAGGAGAGAGAAAATGAAGAACAGGGTGTGGGTGAGAACGTTCTTGAAGGAGAGAGAAAATGAAGACAGGGTGTGGGTGAGAACGTTCTTGAAGGGAAGAGAAAATGAAGAACAGGGTGTGGGTGAGAACGTTCTGAAGGAGAGAGAAAATGAAGAACAGGGTGTGGGTGAGAACGTTCTTGAAGGAGAGAGAAAATGAAGAACAGGGTGTGGGTGAGAACGTTCTTGAAGGAGAGAGAAAATGAAGAACGGTGAGAACGTTCTTGAAGGAGAGAGAAAATGAAGAAACAGGGTGTGGGTGAGAACGTTCTTGAAGAGAGAGAAAATGAAGAACAGGGTGTGGGTGAGAACGTTCTTGAAGGAGAGAGAAAATGAAGAACAGGGTGTGGGTGAGAACGTTCTTGAAGGAGAGAGAAAATGAGAACAGGGTGTGGGTGAGAACGTTCTTGAAGGAGAGAGAAAATGAAGAACAGG
>NW_020869191.1:10000-15000 GCF_003789085.1 Penaeus vannamei
TGGTAGATAAGTGTAACATATATGTAGGTAATTATCTGATACAGACTATAAATACACACATATATATGGATGCTGTCAAAACATATTGATAAATATAGATAAAAGGTACACGTGGATATGGGTTTTGTTAAAAAAACAAGGAGGCAACGTAAAAAAATGATAAAAGTACAGTACATAAACACATCGGCCTTGGATGCGTTTTATTAAGTGCACAGATATTATACTATAATTAAATAAATGAAAATGAAAACGTCAAGAATGGAATAGGGTAACAATAAAAATATTCCATGCAACATCTTCGGCCTCTCATTTCCCTTAGTGTAGGGTCTTACGGAAATTGGTATCATGATAATACACTGTAGTTGGGTTATGCCACACGAGTGTAAACGTTTCAGTTTATTTTCTACTTTTAAACACCCTTGGGATAATACGATTGAAAAGGTCAGGACACACAGCCATTATAAGTTCCAGGTATAAAAGAATACGAATAGAGAATAACGCCCGTGGAAGGTGCTGTAAACAGCCAGCTGGTTTGAGGCGAAGGGGGGGGGGTTATAGAGAAGGTCAGGGTTGGGGTGAGAATGACACGTGGTCTTGAGGTGGGGGCTGGGGGATGGGGCAGAGGTGGGAGTGGGGAGAGGTGGGGGTGGGGATGGGGAGTAGTGGCGGGGTTAGGGGTTAGTGGATAGGTAATCTAGAAGAGGGAACAGCTGAAGTACGAATATTGGGTTGTAATTAAGGAAGTGAAGGTAGATGGGGTTGAGGAGGGAGCAGGGAAGTTAAGGGAGTGAAAATAAGGGTGTGGAGGTGTGGGGAGTAGGGATAGAAGGGCAGAGGTAGGGGATGGGCAGGCCAGAGGGGGAGGGGATAGGGGCAGAGGCTCGTGTTTCAACCATTAATTTCCAAGGGAGGCGACCGTTGGCAAAGGGTGACCGCGGGTGATCTCATGTTGCACTTTCTGAATTCTATATTAACTTGCAGCGTTTAATCTTGAAAGTAATATATGCATAGGGCCAGCGAATTATTCTTAAAATGAAGAGAAAAGGGGATGACAGCTTAATATTTTAGATAGGCTTTAAAGGAAAGAGTGCATTAACATGTGGAATTTGGCTTTCCAGGAAAGGTGAAACTAATCTATAGAATAATACAGATGACCTTGGTTCTATTGTTAGAGCATGGAAAAAAGTTTTTTTTAACGGAGCAGTGAAAAAGTAAAACAAAAAAAGGAAAAATAATTTAAATGTTTAATCATAATAAAATACCTGTGCCTGAATTATTTTTTACAGTCAATTTACTAAAAATTCACAAAAAATTATAGCATTTCTATTTCATTCAATTCATATAACACATCAACAAATCCTTTATCAGATGCTGAGCATGTGGTTTAAAACTTCACAACTTCGCTTTGTGACGTGGACATGTAAATGGTGTAGTTAATCTTGTCTGTTATCAAGGAACTGTAAAGAAAGATGATGGTGATAAGAATGAAGGGAAAGATGAAGATGACTATGAATGAAATAGACAAGATGCTGAAGGTGAAGGGGATAAACGGGAGATGATGATGAACATGATGAAGGGAATAAATAGGCTGTGATGGTGATAACGAAGGAAACGTGAAAACGTGATACTAACGAAGGAAAGGGGAAGATGATAATAATGAAGGAAACGGGAAGAACACGACGATGGAGAGAACGAAAAAATATGAATATAACGGTGATGAAGGTTATATAATGATAATAAAATATATGGGAAGAACATAATGCGATGATGAAGGGGAATGAAAAGATTATGAAATATAGGAAAATTACGATGAAAAGGCAGTAAAGATAATAAAATGATAAAGGAAAATAAGAAATAAGAATGAACTCAACAACAAGAAGGGAAGAATAGAAAAATGAAGATGAAGCAAAACGCATAAAAAAGAGAAAGAGGGAGATATGAAGGGGAATGGGGAAAGGATTGCTATAAAACAGGAAAGAGGGAGAAATAGAAATGCAAGATTGATTTTAGAAAAAATAAAAAGGAGAGATAATGTACAAGCATTACAATGACGAATGGTAAATATAATGATAACGGTGATAATAATAAGAATAATCACAAAAATAATAATAACAGTTGAGATAATAACAATAATAATGAACAACAATATTGATAATAACATGAACAAAAGGAAGGAGACGAATTAAAAAGAAAAATAATAATGTAACGGATAAAAGACGCAAGTAGCATACATGTGGAGAATGGCATACAAAAGATATACAAAAGTTAAAAAGCAATATATAATAAGAACCATCGAAGAAGAGATAGAATATAAAGCAGAACCGATAAATTCGTATCTCAAAGCACATAAATCAGTTTCGATTCTTTAAAAAAATCTATTCGTGTTTCATTTTTCCTCATTAGGGCCGTAAAAACACGCAAAAGAACAGTCAATTTCACAATCATCGCTTCAATTACATCAACTATTTGAAGCTTAATTTTCTTTTGTATACGTAGGCCTACGTCTAACATAGGCCTACACTGGAGGCACTTGAATATCATTTAAAAATTATTTCTTAACTTTCTTTCTTGCCCATATCACTATTTCATTCTTTATCATGCAAAACATCTTGCGAAGGGGAATGAAAAAAACAAAACGAAATGAATAAATTAATTGAATAAAAACAAGGTTCCATGACCTTCCTTTAAATCACTGAAACCGGTTGTACGGAGTCGGAGGTAGGGGGGGGTGACCAGGGGGAGGAGAGGAGTTAAGGGGCCATTGGGGAGTCAGTGGGAGGTAAAAGGGCTGTGTGTGTGTGTGTGTGTGTGTGTGTGTGTGTGTGTGTGTGTGTGTGTGTGTGTGTGTGTGTGTTGTGTGTGTGTGTGTGGTGTGTGAGTGTGTGTGTGTGTGTGTGTGTGTGTGTGTGTGTGTGTGTGTGTGTGTGTGTGTGTGTGTGTGTGTGTGTGTGTGTGTGTGTGTGTGTGTGTGTGTGTGTGTGTGTGTGTGTGTGTGTGTGTGTGTGTGTGTGTGTGTGTGTGTGTGTGTGTGTTGTGTGTGTGTGTGTGTGTGTGTGTGTGTGTGTGTGTGTGTGTGTGTGTGTGTGTGTGAGGATGACAAGAAGGAGGAGGGGGAGAAAGAAGAAAACAAACAAGGTGACAAAGAAGAGGCAAAAGAGAATAATGAGCCAAGGGAAGAAGGAAAAAGGCACCATGATGAATAACTCCGGTCATGTCTCGGGCGACGCGCTTGGCCTGCCGCCTCCGCCTCTGCAGGGAAGGGCTCGCCGCCGCCGAGGAAGAGCCCGCCTCCGCCTCTGCAGGGAACTCGCCGCCGCCGAGGAAGAGCCCCGCCGCCGCCTCTGCAGGGAAGGGCTCGCCCGCCGCCGGAAGAGCCCGCCGCCGCCTCTGCAGGGAAGGGTGAAGGGAAGGGCTCGCCGTGTGCTTGTGCTGTGAAGGAAGAGCCCGCCGCCGCCTCTGCAGGGAAGGGCTCGCCGCCGCCGCCGAGAAGAGCCCGCCGCCGCCTCTGCAGGGAAGGGCTCGCCGCCGCCGCCGAGGAAGAGCCCGCCGCCGCCTCTGCAGGGAAGGGCTCGCCGCCGCCGTGTGTGTGTGTGTGTGTGTGTGAGGATGACAAGAAGGAGGAGGGGAGAAAGAAGAAAACAAACAAGGTGACAAAGAAGAGGCAAAGAGAATAATGAGCCAAGGGAAGAAGGAAAAGGCACCATGATGAATAACTCCGGTCATGTCTCGGGCGAAGGGAAGGGCTCTGCAGGGAAAGGAACCGAGGAAGAGCCCGCCTCCGCCTCTGCAGGGAACAATGCGCTGACGCTCTGCAGGGAAGGGCTCCGCCTCTGCAGGAAGGGCTCGCCGAGAGGAAGAATGCAGGAAAGGAAGAAGGAAGGGCTCGAGCACCATGCTCGCCGCCGCCGCCGAGGAAGAGCCCTGCCTCCGCCTCTGCAGGGAAAGGCTCGCCGCCGCCGAGGAAGAGCCCGCCTCCGCCTCTGCAGGGAAGGGCTCGCCGCCGCCGCCAGAGCCGCCTCCGCCTCTGCAGGGAAGAGCCGCCGCTCCGCCTCTGCAGGGAAGCCGAGGAAGCCGCCGCCGCCTCTGCAGGGAAGGGCTCGCCGCCGCCGAGGAAGAGCCCGCCTCCGCCTCTGCAAGGAAGGGCTCGCCGCGCCGCCCCGCCGCCGGCTAGGCTCGCCGCCGCCGCCGAGGAAGAGCCCGCTCCGCCTCTGCAGGGAAGGGCTCGCCGCCCCGAGGAAGAGCCCGCCGCCCGCCTCTGCGCTCGCCGCCTCTGCAGGGCTCGCCGCCGCCGCCGAGAGAGCCCCGCCGCCTCTGCAGGAAGGGCTCGCCGCCGCCGCCGAGGAAGAGCCCGCCTCCGCCTCTGCAGGGAAGGGCTCGCCGCCGCCGCCGAGCTGGCTGGCTGGCCCTTGCGTTTGCCGAATCTCCTTTTGTTGGATTTGTTTACTTTTTTGCTCGTATGTATGAATCACATGAGCATAAACATACACACACGCACGCGCGCACACACACACAACCACACACGCACGCACGCACACAGACACACACGCACGCAACACACACACACACACACACACACACACACACACACACACACACACACACACACACACACACACACACACACACACACACACACACACACACACACACACACACACACACACACACACACACACACACACACACACACACACACACACACACACACACACACACACACACACACACACACACACACACACACACACACACACACACACACACACACACACACACACACACACACACACACACACACACACACACACACACACACACACACACACACACACACACACACACACACACACACACACACATGTATATGTGTATATATATATATAATATATATATATATATATATATATATATGTATGTATGTGTGTGTGTGTGTGTGTGTGTGTGTGTGTGTGTGTGTGTGTGTGTATATATGTATATATATATATATATATATATATATA
>NW_020869191.1:17500-22500 GCF_003789085.1 Penaeus vannamei
GTAACAAACCAACCCCATAAAATAATAATAATAACAAACAAACAAGGTCCGGAATCACCGCTTATTCCAATCTCACCTGAGGCTTCCCTTCCGTAGGCCTACCTGACAGCTGAGGCGAGAGCTGGACAGTTAGTCTCCCGTTCATGAATTTGTTTTCTAACTGATGTCGAGAAAATGTGTAGAAAACTGTATGATTATTTTCTGGTAAATACCCTTTTTCGATTTGAGTTAGTAAAATGATTAATTGAAGTGTTTAAAGTATACATTGAAAAAATGTAGTAAAATCAAGGGATATCATTATATGTAGGCTGCGTATGTGCGTGTTTGTGTGCGTGTGCGTCTGTGCGTGTGTGTTTGTGTGCTTGCGTTCGTGCGTCCGTCTAATACACAGCCGAAGAAAAAAAAATAAATTACTTCATCAAACATCATACGTGTTGCCATATCGACCACAACAATTTTTATCTCTCACTAATCAAACAGTACAATATTTCAAGAGCAATTATCATTTAAAAAATCGCGTCACTGTGTATCTGCCATCCCCATGCCAGGCTACAGTAGGTCAAGCATGCAAAAGGAAAGCAAGCAAGAGCAGGAATCGCTGGCAAGCGTCTCGAGACATCGTGAGAAGCTCACTTTCCCTCCTTCCTTCGCGCCGGTATAGGTTAAACACACATCCATTGCCATTCCTATTGTTCTGTTCTCTGGTAAGTGTTTCTTTGTCATGTATAGGTGCTTGTCCACTGATAGGTGTGGTTGTGTATGTGTGTGTGTGTGTGTGTGTGTGTGTGTGTGTGTGTGTGTGTGTGTGTGTGTGTGTGTGTGTGTGTGTGTGTGTGTGTGTGTGTGTGTGAGAGAGAGAGAGAGAGAGAGAGAGAGAGAGAGAGAGAGAGAGAGAGAGAGAGAGAGAGAGAGAGAGAGAGAGAGAGAGAGAGAGTGTGTGTGTGTGTGTGTGTGTGTGTGTGTGTTGTGTGTGTGTGTGTGTGTGTGTGTGTGTGTGTGTGTGTGTGTGTGTGTGTGGTGTGTGTGTGTGTGTGTGTGTGTGTGTGTGTGTGTGTGCATATATATAAATATACATACGCATATATACATATACGTACATATATACATATGTATATCCTATAGGAATACAGATTTATATAAATGCATGTACATATATACATATATATGTAAATAATATATATATATAATATAATATATATAATATATATATATATATATATATATATATATATATGAACATGAAAATGAAAACAGCCACAATGAGAACTGAAAATAATAAATAATAAACTGAAATGGTTTATTATATGTCTGAAAAGGAACTAGTGAAGAGTTCGAAACATTACATTTAATTTCAATTCTCATTGTGGCTGTTTTCATTTTCATATACGTACAGGTGTATATACATTATACATTTACACATAAATGAATATTTACATGAATGTGTGTGTGTGCGTGCGTGGTGTGTGTGTGTGTGTGTGTGTGTGTGTGTGTGTGTGTGTGTGTGTGTGTGTGTGTGTGTGTGTGTGTGTGTGTGTGTGTGTGGTGTGTGTGTGTGTGTGTGTGTGTGTGTGCGTGATTATGACCAGAAACAAGAGTAAGAGAGAGAGAGAGAGAGAGAGAGAGAGAGAGAGAGAGAGAGAGAGAGAGAGAGAGAGAGAGAGAGAGAGAGAGAGAGAGAGACGGATAGATAGATATTTACATTTTATAAGCACACGCATTCCCGCTCACATCAGACAGACACACACACACACACACACACACACACACACACACACACACGAAATAAGCCTACGGAAGTGGCGTGACTCTTCCTCCTTAAGGATTATCTAATTCCCCCATCAAAGGCCACATTCACCGAACTTTTCCTCTGGTCGAATATACGAATATATGAATAAACAAAAATCGTAGAACTGGAAGATAGGAAGCGAACGGATTTCTGAACTAACATACTACCTAACGTAACCTAACTTTGCCTAACCTATTCAGGGGCATAACTAGCTCCCAAAATTTAGGTAGGACTTTGCCGTTATTGGGTGCTGGTTAGAATTACGAGGCGGTTTAAGCTTGGAGGCATTTTTGAAGCTAGATGACATGCGTTTTGGACAAGGAAAGGGCAGTGTTGAGTGGCGATACTCACCGAGTATTCTATTTTTTCGTATTGTTCACATCAATTTTATTCGTGAGCACATGCCCATAAAAAAATAAAAAAGACTGAGGGCAGCATATTTTTAATACCTATCGAGTATGCAAATAAAATGAATATTTTCTTCGGCTACAATGCTTACATAACGTGAAAAAATGCCTCGCTGCTATCACGGTAATCGAGCAATCTTGTGCAATATGCTCTTTTATAAAGCGTATTATAAAATCTAAATAAACATCCGTTTAGCTTGTTTGATTAATAAAACAACGCCAAAAAACAGGATAAACAAAATCTGGACGGTTACTGTATTCAAAACTCTCAGACATCGTTGGTAAAAAAAAGCACATCTATTCGAGAATTGCGAGGGATAAAATCTGTGTTCTCCCCGCGTGCTACACACCAGCATGCTAATACTCGTAAAGCCTTTTGGGAATCTCTTTTACCCCGCTTTGCTATTAGTCATTCGAGCTGGCATGGAGAAACGCCGCGACCTCGCCGCTGCCAGGAAGCCAAAGAAGAAACCGGGTCGTGCGATTTCCATAGTCATCCTACGTAGGAGATCCTTGGGTAAAAACACTGAAGATCGTTATTCGAGCCAATCATAAAATAATCATATTCAGGCCACCAAATAATCAAGAAACTATTCTAAAAAGAATCCACGTCCACGGAGGCAAGAGTTCCTGCATCTGGAATTCCCGAGTTGAAAGCTTCGGGGTCATTCGGACGGCATTCGCTTAGCGTTGCCTCCTGCCGGGATCAAGTCATGCTGCCGAAGGACCTCGGGGAAGAAAGCCTACGTTCTTTGGGGAGGTTAGTCACGTAATGCGCATGCCGAGTAAATTTCATTGTCGATGCTCTGAACTCTGGGAATTCCCAATAAGTGGAACGCACGCGCATGGAAAGTTTTCAGTTTTCGGTATCATTGTTACCAATCGAGGTATCACTAAGGAACGTATTTTTTTACTGCTGTTATTTATATTATTATTCTTGTATGAAAGTAACTTATGCGACATATCATGTATTTCACAAGGTGAACTTCGTGTCATTAAACCTTAAGAAATGATAGCATTTGATTGCCAGCGTTTATCTACTGCTGTATATGTATCTATCTATCTATCTATCTATCTAATATATATATATATATATATATATATATATATATATATATATATATATATATATATATATATATATTTACCTATCATGCAAAATAAGATCGTGATGGAGGTTATGGTTGAGTTGGCAATGACTCAGAGACCAAATCTTGCAATTTTGATGGTAACCTGGGGTAGATGAGTAGAAGTTGGAGTAGACAAAGCGTAATAAGCTACTGGTACAGAGTGGGTATTTGAATGGGTGTAGGCGAAGGTTAATATTTTGTATATGTTGAGAGAAAGGCCACTAAATATTGGGCATGTTTGGCTATAACTTGGGATAGGTCTTCAATATATTTTTAGGATAAATAAGAATTTATCTTGAATATATTTTGGAATAAGTTAGGGAAGTCTAATAGAACATTATTGTGAAATTTCGTCATCTGAAAATACCACGTAACCATAATAATTATTTTGTGTTTATTTGCACTCTTGTATAACAAATGAAATACAATTTCAGCAAGATGTGAAAGTCAGTTTAAAACGGAATTCGCTGAATATTTAGTTGATGTTCAAGCAACTTCAAATGTGCTGCTTTCTATATTTAACAACCATAATTCATGCTTGTTGCGACCGTTACTCTTGAAATCAAAATATTTTCTTCCAGTGTTTGAATTTCATACGTATCGTTATTTGAGTTAACAGACAACCTAACCTTTTCCAACCTAACATAATCAGCTGCTGTATCATTGGTATTTTTAATCCGGTTTCAGTGTTACACGTACCACTGTTATCAATATCATTATCTTTGTCATTATTAAGGGGAGTGTAAACCCTTGATCAAAAACTATTAATGCTAAAGTGTTTGGTATTTCGACTTGAAACTTTCAGAATTTATATAACACAGCAACACGCTGTGTTCGCATAAGAACATGACGCGAGATGACATGACTGGATCACAAAATGGGCGTCGCGCTTGACGTACGCCGATCAGCGATTTTTTCCGTTTGTTTTCCTGTGACGTGTTTCATTTTTATTAATAAAAAAGAAAGAATAAATGTAGTTATGAAACTACCACCATTAGTAATAAGCATACTCTCAAGTAAATCCTGTAAGAACCATGATCATTAACATATCATTAGTAGTAGTAGTAGTATATCTTAATGTCATTACAAGTATCATCTTTATTACCATTTTTATCTTAGCATTCTTATTGTCGTTATGGCTCATTACCTGCAGTTAATACATATGTGCCGCTTAGTTTTATATCGATTTTGCTACACAAAGGTAAATCATTATACCATGTCATCTGTTGTATGTAAATCCGGTGAATCACAACAAATTTTGTATAGAGAATGCTAACAATCTCAATGTCTCTATCATTATATTCTTATGCTTACTATCATAATGAAGGTAGTGTGAGTGCGAGTGTTTCTGTGGGTATGCGCAAGTGCGTTCAGGTGTATGTGTTTCGCATACGTTTATGCAAATGAGTGTGAACCTCTATTCAAATTCACCTTGAAAGGGATACGGGAGTTCATCGACTACGGCTCGACTTGCTACTTCATCCCCATAAAATTACATACATGGAGATTTGGCTGAAGCGAGTGCCATTTATAGTTGTCCTCTCTCCTTTTTTCTAGCTCCTTCTCTTTCTTTGCCGCTCTTTCTTTCCCTTTCTCTCTCTCTCTCTCTTACACTCACTCACTCTCTCACTCGCTCTCTCTCTCTCTCTCTCTCTCTCTCTCTCTCTCTCTCTCTCT
>NW_020869191.1:30000-31464 GCF_003789085.1 Penaeus vannamei
TCATTTCATCCTCAAAGATTTCTGTTTATTTTCTTAACCATATAATTAAATACAAATCGATTTTTAGTGATATTGTAATGCAACCATTAAAAATAATTAGTCAGATTTTAAAACCTAAATAAAGCACGGAAAACACTCCCACCTTTCTCAAAATCAAGACCTACACATATCACGTCAAACATCTCTCACACAACCCAAAGCGCCGAAATAAGTTACATACTTGCCCTAACTTAATGCAAACCACATTCTACATAACCTGTCTTCTTCGTTCTTGGCCATAGAAAACAATCTTAGGTTAGCAGTATGCCCCGACGAAAAGACATTTTGATTGCATCTCTTTTGTCATCTTGAGAATGTTGTTTCTCCTGCGTCTTAATCGCCTTGGTCGACGGCCAGTAAGATCCCTCGGTATCAACCTTCTCTTGTTTATTCTCTTTTCCATACCCTCATGAATGGCATACCTTTGCTGGTCCCACTGAACGTGTTTCCACTTTCGCCTGCATCATATCTCAGCTGATAGTGTAGGTGTGTATTCATAAACAGACAGATGGAGAGAGAGAGGGGGGAGGGAGAAAGAAAGAGAGGGAGGGAGGGAGAGAGAAAGAGAGAGAGGGGAGAAAGAGAGGGGGGAAGGGAGGGAGGGAGGCAGAGAGAGAGAGAGAGAGATTAGAAGCCTAATTAGTGCAAAATTGTAAATGCGATGCAATCTGCAACTGAAAGTACTGTATTTGAGGGTCAAGTGCTGCAACTGCAGATACAAATATTGTAATGTTCAGTCACTCAGCTTCAAGTCTTGAAACGTGACTGTAATATTTTGTCATATCATGACCTTTATCATTACACTGCTATTCTGAATGTTCACTTAGGTTTACCAAAGGTTTGATCAGCAAACTCATTTCATTTGTTCGTTTTACACGCTGTCTGTACCAGTTGTAGGACCTATGAAAATAACTGCTAGAAACGGGCACTTGACGCCGCACTTCTTGCAAGCATCGAATGGCCTACTTTCAACCGCCCCCCCTTCACTCCATCTCCTCCCATCCTCGCTCTGTCGCCCCCACCACCGACTACCTTCCTCGCCCCTCTCTTTTGGCCTCTTTGTCCCGTTATTCGTATCCGGAAGTGAAGGAGTTCGCAATACCAAAGAGGATTAGTTATGAATGTTTATGTCTGCCAGGATGTCGTAATGAAGGAAGTTTCCTTTCGTGTTCTCTCTCGGGAGTTTTATTTATGTATATTGTATCTTTTTATGCTTGAAGAATTTTCTCTTTTAGGTGATGATAATAACGCGCTGTAGCAAGGGTGGAGGCATCATTTAAGGTAACGTATTACAAATGAGTGAAAATATCTTTTTAGTCAACCAAGATAACACCAATGTATGCACTTTTTTCGGGAAACATACAAAAAAAAGAAAATTAACCCTCTGGAATAAATTATAGAGCATCGCCCGGAAACATACAAAAA
>NW_020869191.1:91564-99064 GCF_003789085.1 Penaeus vannamei
TATATATATATATATATATATATATAAATGCACACACACACACACACACACACACACACACACACACACACACACATATATATATATATATATATATATATATATATATATATATATATATATATAAATGTACACACACACGCATATTTTCAAGCCCTCACAGCACGAAGAAACCAAGCGAGCGAAGCCATTTTCCGGGAAAGTTCCTGCGCCCGCTGAAGCGTCGAGATGAATAAGCAGATTTACCTTTCCTGATGCTTGATGGGAGTGGGCGAAGGATACCAATTTCCTCTGTTACCGTCTAAAGAGAACTTATCCGTACTGCAAGGCGGGTACAGCACGTGGCTTCTTAGGATGGAGGACTCTATATGTGTTTTCCTTTAGTTTTTTGTTATGATTATATTTACTTATCGATGCTGGTGTCATTTTCGTCTGTGTGATTATCCTTGTTCTTTTATTTATTATGATTTTAAACAGCATGATGGTTATAATAATGCTAATAGTAATATTGATTATTATATGTATATATACTAGCAAAAGGATATCATTTTTCATAGTGATAGATTTCATCATAACTACAATTTTGATAATGACAATAACAGTAATGATAACAAGAACGAAACAAAAATCATATTGATAATGTGAAAAGGTATAGATAAAATGATGATGGGAATAATAACAGGATCTATATCAAATAATATCACTACCAAAATAACGTTAATGTGATTTGCCTATAGTCTACAACCAGTGAGGAGTTGACCAGGTTTGTCACACTTTTTTCGTCATAAAATAACGGTAGTAATAAGAGATCGAAGCTCAACACCCTCTGAAACACTTCTTTGTGCCCCCCCCCCCAAAAAAAAAAAAAAAAAAAAAAAAAACAGAAAACATCAAAATTCTGTTTTAAAGTGACCAGAAAACATCAAAAATCTGTTTAAAAGCGACGCCAAAACTCCCGTAGTCTGTTCCTTGGCAGATCACATACCTTTACTTGGCATGGCGTCAGTAAAACGAGCCAACACGTGCATGCTTCTTTTCTGCTTGATTTGAGCACCAAGCACAAACTGCCTGGCTAAGGTGCCGCGTCAGTCCAAAACCTTTTAAAGTGGCAGGGTGGAAGCTTTTAAAGAAAGGAAAAACGCAAAAGAAAAAAATATGAAGTTTGGTGAATATGAAATGCGAAAATATCACGCTAGAAATATAACGTAAAACTGTCGATTAAAACGAGAAAAAATAATAGATAAAACATACCAAGACCTCGTAACTTCGTACTAGAAATTATTCTCTCAATATTGGAAACATATGAAAGGTAGAAAGTGAACCCACTTAACTTCAGGAAAAAAAACACCCCAATTATTTATTAAAACGGCCCTTGGATCACGAGTAGCGATTATGCAAAAGAAATTTAGGGACTTCAAAGCCAAACTTTTCCCTCTCTGCTCGTAGTCCATGTTGTTTACTTCGTTGTTCTGGTCCAACAAAAGCGACGCATCTGGCTGGATAAATCAATAAATATTTCAAAGGACGGGGGAGGAACACTGCCATCGGTGCTCTGACCATCTCTGTTTTCGGAAACTCGGATGTAAACATTGCCTCGAATTTTACGTGGAATTCCTGTCCTTTTACTTCTTCTAAATAAACTGTTATAAAAAAAGAAGAAAAAATGATGATGATAAAGATGATGATGATGATGGTGAAGATGGTGATAAAGATGATGATGATGAAGATGAAAATTATGATAAAGATGAGGAAGAGGAAGATGAAGATTAAGATGGTGATAAAAATGAAAATGATGATAAAGATGTGGATGAAGACGATGACGAACATGATGCAAATTCATGGGAAATACTAGGGTAAATAAATAATTTACGCGAAAGAGATCAAATC
This sequence comes from Penaeus vannamei, assembly GCF_003789085.1. Lineage (NCBI taxonomy): Eukaryota > Metazoa > Arthropoda > Malacostraca > Decapoda > Penaeidae > Penaeus > Penaeus vannamei. The sequence continues at coordinate 93,452 of NW_020869191.1, forward strand.
ACCCGAAAAATATGAAACGAAGCTCATGTAAAATGTTTATTGAAATATTCGAATCCAATAAGGGGAAAGTGATGCCATTAAATGACTTTGAATGATGAGACTGCTGATACTGATAATGATAATGATGATGATAATGATAGTAACAATAATGATAATAGAAAAATGATGACTATTGATAATAGGAGTGATGATACTATTAAGAGCAGAAAAATAGTGATGATAATTATAATAATAAAAGTAATTGTATTAATGACGATGATGAAATGATACTGATGAAAATGATAAAAGTAACGAAAATAAAGTTGATACTGACAGTGATAATATTGATGATAATAATGATTATAATAGTAATAATGATGGTGATGATGATGATGATAATAATGATACTAGCGATATTAGTAATAACAATCATAATAATAGCATTGGTGATAAAAAAATTATAACTATGATAATGATAATAACAGTGGTACTTATAACAGATGAAAAATATAATAATAGTAAAGAAGAAAAGAAAATTATGAAAAAAAATCATTACAATTAAGAAGAATCGTTAGTGATGAAATAGGAAAAATTTAGAGATAAAAAAAGAAAGAAAACAAAAAAATGAAAAAAAGAACTAAACAGGAATGAAAATAGTCAAACAGTAAATTATAAAACTATTAACTTTGTGTTTATAATAGTCACTCGACACTATGAACAGCCGGCGACTGGACAAGAACACTATAACACACTCGTCTTGTTTTGATTGTATTTGTTTTTATTATTTTACGGAGGGACTTGTTTTGTTTGATATTATTTGTTAAGTTATTGTTATGATTTACCCTCTTTCATTATAATTTATAAAATGTTTACACGTGTAAACATCTCTCTCTCTCTCTCTCTCTCTCTCTCTCTCTCTCTCTTCTCTCTCTCTCTCTCTCTCTCTCTCTCTCTCTCTCTCTCTCTCTCTCTCTCTCTCTCTCTCTCTCTCTCTCTCTTTCTATTTCTCTTTAATGATATGAAAATGATAATATTGATAATGATACTACAACTACTACTATTGATAATGAGAGTGATAAGAGTAGTAATGATAGTCATTATGATGATAATTCTAATGATAAATGAATCAATGATAATAATGATAACAATGAAATTAATAATGATAATGTTAACAATGAAACTGAAAATAATAATGATAACGATCATGACCAAAGAAAATTATAGTGATGATAATGATAATGATCATGAAAATAATGATAATAATGATGATTAATAATAATAATGATGATGATAATAATGATAATAGCACTAATAACAGTGATAATAATGATAATACTAGTAATAGTACTAATAACAATAATGATGATAATAATGATAATAATTATAATAACAATTAAAAATATAATGATAGTAATAACGGCGATGATGTATAGATAAAAATGGTAATGATAATGAAATTAACGATGATAATACTAACAATGATAATAATGTCAATCATGATAATGACGATAAGGCCTTTTCCACTATGATGCTACTGATGATGGAAATAACAGCAAAAGCAACATCGATAATAATGATAATGTTAATGATAATAAAGACGATGACGATGACTATGCCAGTGATGATTACGATAACAATGACGATAATCATGACGACGATGACAAAACTGATGGTAAGATCAATGTTCTTTTGGTCATTCAGGAAAAATATAATATCTAGCGTAGAGGGTAAAGAAGGAAACTGACTAGAATCTTCAAAATCTGTGAAAAGGGGATAGCTTGTAAGAGTGTCATGCAAAAAATATACTTCTCCCCTCCACTTTCTCCTCTCTCTTTCTATCTATTCTATGATTTCTCTCTCTCTCTCTCTTCTCTTGTCTATCTTCATCTTCTCTCTCTCGCTCTCTGCGTCTCGTGCTCCCGGTAGTCTGCATAGTCTCGAGGTCGTTCTCTTCGTCATCTCTGTTCTTCTAGCTCTCTCTCTCTCTGGCTCTCTAGCTATCTCTCCCCTCGTTACTTAATCTCGCTCCAGGTGCTTCTCTCTCGTCTCGTCAGTTCGATCTCTCTTCTCTCTCGCTTCGTGGTCCCTTCTCTCTCGGTCTCTGCGTGCACGGTCTCGGGGTCTGGTCAATCGGTCGAGGTCTCTCTTCACTCTCTTCATCGGATCCCGTCATTCTTCTCCCTGGCTCTGCTCTCCTCCGGTCTTTCTCTGTGCGTCTCTGCCGTCTTTCGTGTCCTCTGCGTCAGATGCGGCCGCTCTCTTTCGCGACTTATTGCCCCTCTACGTGTTCTCCGTTCTCTCTTTCTCTTCCGAGTCTCTTGTTCTCAGGGGGATCCAGACGTTCTGTGGTTCCATCCCTCTTGTTTCTCCCCTTGTCTTACTTGGTTCCTCGCGCCCGGGGGCGGTCTTCCGGCGGGTAGTGGCTTTTTTTGCCGCTGCCTGGCGGTCCGCTCGATCTTGTCTCTCCTCGGACGGTTCGCGTTCTCTCTATTTCTTTCGTTCTTTCTGTTCGATGCTCCCGGCAGAGACACGTTAGTCGTGCCCCAATGATGAAGTCGGCTCGTGGTCCTCGAGAAGCGAGGTGCTTGTTGTCTGATGATCGCTGGAAATTGGGATTTGGTACGTGGCCCAGTAGGTTATGCGGGGATTATATCATGTCACGAGGGCGGCTCCTTTTCTTTTTTTTATTATTGGAGTGATGTGATCACGTATTGGCGTCATAGTGTCGTGCGGTCGGCGATAGTGGATCGGCTGTAGGAGTCGACTCACGACGTCGGACGAGGGCGAAGTCGCGCTTTAGTGATGTGGATTTGATGATTGAGTATGAGTGAGTGACCAGAATGGGGGATAGTGACGAGTACGATGCATCTGGCCTCCCTCTCTGGGGCTCTCTCCTGCCGGGGTATCTTTGGTCTTGTTCTCCTCATAACTGGGACGGCGGTCTCCAATTCAAGGCTGTCGTGATAATAGTGATGTCAGGTGAGGCCTGGATTGGTTGGCTTGATGCACATCCTGTGTACTTGAGGCGTCAAGAGTCGGCTGTGACGTCGACGCTAGATCTCGGTTTCAACGGATAGACCTCACTTCTCTGCTCTCTCCATTCTGCCCAGTCGGTCTCCGTGCTCTCCCCGCCTTTCGCGTCCGTCCTCCCTCCGTCAACTCCTCACTAACAGGTACGTCCCGTCCTCCCGTCTCGTCTCCTCTCTCTCCCTTCCTGTCTCGTCGTTATCTCCTCTTCCTCTTTCCCTTCATGTTCTCATCTCCTCCTGTCTCTTCCTCGCTCCTCGCCTCTCTTCGGTCACTCTCTCTCTCACTCCGCTCTCTCCTCAGCGCTTGGCTCCAGTACTCCTCCCTCTGTGAGTGGTTCATCGTCAGTCCCTCCTCTCTGTCCCCTCTCCCAGTCTTTCGTCGACGTGTCTCCCGGAGTCCTCCGTCTTTCGGTCTTTCTTTCTCTTTCTTCTCTCTGACTCTCTTTCCTTGTCTTCTTTCCTCTCTGTCCCATCTATCCATGTTTTCTCTGTCTCTCCTTTGCTTCTTCGTCTTACTCTTCCCCTCATCTTTATCCCTTCTGCTCGGCTATGAAGGGCTCTTCGCTTGTCTCTCCCTTGTCGCCGCTCCCTCACGGATGCATATCCATCGCCTTTTTACTCACAGTTTCCCCACCCGCCCCACGTTCAATTACCTCCGCCCATCCATTCTTTTTTTTTCTTTCTTATTGCCCTTTCTTTTTTTTGGCCCTCTCGCTCCCTATCCCCCTACCTCATCCAGTCCTCCGCCCCCCCCCATCGCTCATCGACCACGCTCCGCTCCCCCACCCGCCTACCCATTACCCCGCTCCCACCCACGCAGCCCTTCTCTCCCCCACCCACCATACAAACCGGCACCTTTCCCCTCATATCGAGCGCCCCACCGCTTTTTCCCTCCACCCAGCCCCACTTCTCTCTTCGCACAGCCCGCCTAACACTCCTCCCCCTCCCCTCAAGCCCACCCCTCCCCCACAACGCAAGGGTGATGACCCACTCTGTTCGTCCCGCCCCCCCCTACCTGACCCACACCGCCTCCTCTCTCGTTTCCTCCTCCCCAATTAATTGTGCAATTAAATCGTAGAGGAGCCGCTGAAGCCCCTGCGAGTGAGTGTGGGATGAAAAAGTGGTTTCGCGGTACCATGTTGGGTAGAGGAGAGGGGGAGGGGGAGGAGAGGTTGAGAGGAAGAGGAGAGGGGGGAGGAAAATGGGGGAGGGGTAGAGGAGGGAAAGGGAGAAGGGAGAGGGGAGAGGAAGAGGAGGGAGGAGAGAGGAGGAAGGAGGATAAAGGGGAGCGAAGAGGAGGAAGGGGAAGAGGAAATGAGGAGGAAGGGTGAATGGGGAGGGTGAGTGGCTGAGGAGGGAGGTGGAAGGAGGCTGAGGGCAGAAGAGGGAGGGTGAAGGGATAGTGAGGATGAGGGATAGTAGAAATTGAGGTAGTGATGGAAGATAAGTGAATGAGGAGGGAGGGAGTAAAGGAAGGGATAGGTAAGAAGGAGTGAAGAGGAAGGGTAGGGAGAAGGAGGTAAGATGGAGAAGAAGGAGAAGTGGATGGAGAGGTAGGATAGATAGGGGAGAGGATAAGAGGAAGGGGAGGGAGAAAGGGGGATGGAATAGAAGAAGGAGGAATGAAAGAGGAGGAAAGGAGAAGAATGAAGAGAGAAAGAGAAGAAGGAGAGGAGAGAAGGAGATAGGGGGGGAGAGGAGAGTGGGTAGGAGGTGTGTAGTAAGAGGGGAGGGAGCGGAGAAATATTGGAGAAAGCATGCTGCGTTCCTTGATTCCTCTCTCCGGAGCCCTCTCGCTCCTCGTTAGATCCGTTAGGCTTAAGAATGAAGGTGAAAAATGGGTGATTAATTAGGTGTTATTGGCTCCTGCTCCGTCCATGGGTTGTGCGGTGGCTTGTAAAGTATCATGTCAGACACACGATACTTTACACCACGACTCATTTTTTTATGCTGATTATCTGCACACACACTACACACGCAGTCCACACATATTCTTTGTGTTGCACAACACGGACACAACACACATTATATTAGGATTGTGTTTGTCGTTTTCTGTGTGTTTTCGCTTTTTTTGTTTTTTGGTTATTTATTTTGTTGTTTTTTTTTTGTGCGATTGTTTAGTTTGTTAGGTTTGTTTTGCTTATATGTTTTTGGTATGAATGTTGCTTGCTGATCCTGGGGCACACAACACACTCGTTTTTTTTTATTTTTAGGGTTGGCGGTGATTTTTGGGCGTGGTTGGAGTACACACACTATCATTTTTAGATCGTCGCTTTGCGTGCTGTATGAGGTGTGATGATATTGTTTGGATGTGGTGTGTGGGTGTGTGTGTGTGTGTGTGTGTGGTGTTGTGTTATGTGACTTGATCACACAACACAAATATATATTATAGTAGGTTAGTATATATATATAATATATAGTGTGAGTGAGTGATAGTAGAGTATATCATAGAGTAATATATAATATATTTGTATATTATAGATATATATATAATTTATATAGTATAAGTATTAAGGGGGGGGTGGGGAGGGTTAGAGTATATAGTATATAGTAGGTAAGAGGTAGTATATAGTGGACGTTGTATGGTGAGTTAGTAGTATGTGTG
>NW_020869191.1:124064-129064 GCF_003789085.1 Penaeus vannamei
ATCTCACTTTTCTAAACTTTACTTCCTTTGCGTACATTCACTTTACTTACCTGACGCTCTCTTAATTCTCTACACTCACAACCATCGGTACTGTATTGTGTGACATCTGGAATTCAACTCTCTTAAGATTTACTTATACTACTTACATGTCGCTCACTCTACATTCCTGTCGTTTGTTTACTTTACTTTCGTAGCAAACATTACCTTCTATATTCAGTGTACACTTGCTTTATTTACCTGGCACTTACATACTTTACTTAGCGTACAATGTTCATACTTTCCTGGTAACCATGTACCAGCAGTCCCTTTTCTTGACACTCTCGTACTTTAATAACCTAATGCCTACATGCCTTCCATCCTTGGCGTTCACTTAGCACTCACGTTAACTACCTGGCATTGATATTACTGACCTGACATAGGTTACCTTATGCACTTTTCTGGCTTTACATGTCTTACTTTCCTGTGCTCATGTACCTTAGCTAGCTGTCGCTTTATTCACTTGGCACTCAATTTTTTTTAACTTTACTCACCTAGTCCATATTTGCCTTCCTTTAATTACCTGGCACTTATATGCCTTACTTACCTGGCAATTATATGCCCTACTTACCTGGCAATTATATTCCCTACTTACTTGGCACTTATATGCCCTACTTACCTGGCAATTATATGCCCTACTTACCTGGCACTTATATGCCCTACTTACCTGGCATTTAACCGCAACTTCATAAAGCATTATGTGAACTGCATCGTTATGAGTAGTGCGTATCTCCACTTCTCATTAGTCTTATTAGGATGTCATGGCGCAGTGACAGGATGAATGCACTCCATTTATTTTTTATTTCTTTTTTTTTAACGCTTCATTTCCCAGCTTCTACACTCTGGCACACAAACAAGCTACCTCGACGATGCAAATGAACTGCTAGTAGGTATTGCCATTGCTCGTATACCCGAGACCGTTTTTTTTCCGTTGCCTGGGATATTAAGGGTCAGCTGAAAATTACACGTACGAGCCTATTCAGATTGGGTCGATAGTCTTTCTATAGAACGTAGGGAAAACATAACTTTGAAATTCCTTTCTTTATTCATGTATTTTCATTTATATAGATTCATTCACTTATACAGGAGAGGAGAGGTAAGCAGAAAACAAACCAAAAGGGCCTCTGCAGATTTTCGATATGGCAGATAGCGCTCCCTTGAAATAGATATTCCAACAAGATTTTTCTTTCCAATCTGAAACCGAACTTATTTCTTCCTTCATAAAAGAAATATATGTAATCCTCTTTCAATGAAATATTCAAACCACTTTTCTCGTACATTTAAGGTCTACTGATTCCCTTTGAAAAGCCAAATAAAAACCTCCCCTTTGGCTGTGGGTTGGCCGATTAGAAATGAGGGGAAAAAGAGGGAAAAGCTATACAACTTGTGTATAAACATCTTACTTACTTTTTCGAACCGTATTGACAAAACTCATGTTGTAAATTCCCATTGAAGAGCGAGATAGGTCTTGAATGTAAATTGGACTGGACAGTTAGGTAGTTAGACAGGCAGTCAGAGGTGTGTGTGTTAGTGTGTGTGTGTGTGTTCGCCTTGCCCCAGACGCCGGGGCTCAACATGAGTTGCGAAACATGGAGAATGCGAGACGAACATAACTATTCAATGGATACTGGACACCTACATATTTTTCCAGCCCTTTCCTCACTCGCGCCGATCCCTTCATCACAATCCATGCCAATATCCTCGAACGATAGCACGTGAAACCCCCATAGGTCTATAGTTCACGAAAGACAGCCCCCACCTACCACCCTGTCAGCAGGAAGAAGTGAGCAAGGCCGCTACAGTTCCAATGATCCACAAAGGTGTCAGATCAAACATCTTTCCGGTTGAGAAGCTTAAACTTATCTTCACGCACCTGCGCAAGTCATGTCAATGATGCTGAGGAAATGTTTGTGTACTGGAGCACTTCAGCGAAGAGAAAATTTGACATTCTAGGAAGAGCGACACATTAGCAAGCAATAACATCAGGAACAGTACTTGCCCATAACATAATACTGACATGAAATTTGTTGCTCATATGCACCAACAGAAGAACAGACAGAAACGGATAATAACGAATCTTACCTTTTAATACCATATCGAAGCATCCGATGCCTTGGCTCTTGCTGGAAAAGATCATGCCTGTCCCTCCGATATCCCCCACTGTATATACAGTAGTGGCACTATATTTTAGTACACTTGCAGGGTCCTACTTTTGTGGCAACCATTCGAAGTAAAAATAGCGTATGTGGTATTTTATGAATGATGCTAAAACCCTATGTAGTTTGATACAAAGAATGTGATTGGTCAAATATAAATATGTGTATTAATAAAAAAAATGGTAACCAAGTAAGCAATCCGATTTTTTTTTATGTTAATAAAACATTTGATATTTGTTATCGATGACTTTGTTGTGTGATATTCTTCAAATGCGATATCCAGGAATTGTTTGTTTCTCGAAATTGCAACACCTGTGGTATGGAGGCGGCATTTCCCTCTTCTTTCAACGCACGTGTCAATAATTATAGCTAAATCAAACAAAAAAGTGTGAAATCGCTGAGACCTTTGTAAATACTTTTCGTAGCTACACCATCTAACAGCGGCTATTCGAACTTTGGATGGATTTTTTTCCAGAACCGAATCCTTATTCAATTAACAGAAACCATGCTACATTTTATTCTTCATTATAGAATGTATTGATGCTTCATCATTGAGTGTGTGCATGCGTTTGTGTGTAACGCCTATGGAAAATACAAAGACAATAAAATGATACGAGATAAAATAGTATGTTTAATTCGTTTCGTTTTGTTTTTCTAAATATCCTTTATCTTTAGCTAAAATCTGATCGTATTTTTCGCTTCATTATTCCGCAAGTCTTGGCGTTTCTAAAAGGAGTCGCATCCACATTCGAACAGCTGAACGAGAAAATTAATGTGCTTGTTTCAACTCAAGCAACTACTAGCTTGGTGGTTCTAAGGAGGGTGAATAAAAAAAAAGCCTAAGAACTGAATCTCAATACATTTGCCATATATCTGATATTTTGAAAAGGATTTTTTTATGTCATTTATGCTGCTTTTAATTTCCTTCGTTTTATCAGTATACGACTGTTTATGCGTGTGTGTTTATAAAATTGGCATACCTATCCTTTATCACAGAGTGGAAGTTAAAGTCGAAGTGTGAACCAATAAAGTGACTTTTATATTTTCATTCGCCAAATGCAAACACGATTTAATAAACCGATAATATGTTACTTTATACTCATTTAAGAATGTAAACTGTACGCAAAACCGTGGCAGGGTTAATGTGAATACGTGGGTGCCTCAATAATGTGTGTATGTGTTGTGTAAAAGAACCTAAGTTGTTTGATACTTTATTTAGAATATTTTGTTTATATTTCATACACATTTTGAACGCCTTCTCGCGCAAAATGCCATAGCATATAGTTGACAAATAACATATATATATATATATATATATATATATATATATATATATATATTATATATATATGTATATATATATATATATATATATATATATATATATATATATATATATATATATTGACAGATCACATATATGTGTGTCTGTGTTTTTTTGTTTTTTTTTTTTCTTTTGTTTTCTTAGAGTGGGAGGTTTCAGTGAGTCGACCAAATGAGAATGCTTGTCAATTTTGGAGACATTTTTACTATGGTTTAGTTTTAAAGGAATTTGTAATAACTGTGGTAGAGGAAGAATACTGGGGCTACTCATGTTTATGATAATGTATCGTTATTCAAACTGTGTCTAACCCCCAACAGAGGTGACGTGCTCATGCAACGTCTCGATTTCCTCCTTAACACTTCCCACTCCCTCTTAGCATGATCTATTAGTTGTGGTGGTGGGTGTGGGGGGGGGGGTCATTGGCCGTTTCTCAAACATTGACAATGTTCACCCAAATATTTTTCGTCGGGTTTGAGTCCCATGCCTTGCCTGGCCGTCGAAGGACTTCCAGGTGGTTTTCGTCATAAACCACTTCGTAACTGACTCAGACGTGTGTATAGGGCACTAATCCTGCACAAAATGATTGTGGAAAGGTCTAAGGCATAACAGCGTACTGATGGGAGCATTTTTTTTTTCTATAAATTCAATATATTTGTCTAAGAAGCATTTTCCTCCTGTTTAGCCAACAGCATGCAGGGAGATCCACCCTCATATATCACAGGTTACGTCGCCACTCCTCGCCGTTCATAGATGATTCGTCTGTCAAATGTGAAAAGTAAATATTGATATAGAATCCGAACATGAAATATGGCGTATAGGACACTATTATGTATAAACAAATATCTATATCTCAAATTGGAATGAATTAATTTGTCAAATAAATGAAAATGGCTAATAACATTTCACCTTTTATCTCATCCAGCAATGGAGCCCTCCGTGTATTTCCGGCGTTTGTTCTCTGTCCTTACTACTCTTCCCTGAAAATCTAGATCTTTCTACACAAACCGCTGGGCGAACTGGAAGAGACGCTAGCGATGTCATTTGTTCAGCCTTTCTTTGGTGACGTTCTGTAGTTGTTTTCTTCACCGTGCGGCCTGTCACCAGGAGCTGTAGGGCTACATGAATCTTAGCTGCATTGTTAAGCGAGGGCTGTCGTTATGGGTGCCCCATTCCTCTCACCTTTTCTACTTGTATACCATCGTGCGGGAAAAGTTTTTTGCGTCGACCCTGAAAAAGGTGTCAGCTTGGCAGCCTCGTTTTCATCACGGATTTTCCATGTCACTATGATGTCGCAGACCATCGGACATATTTGCTTTCTTATTTAGCATATGTTAGGATTATCGGCAAAATAGATGTTCAGGAACCGGTGAATATACATTGGCATAAGAATAATGAAATATACGATTTCGTGTTATTACTTTAGTTCCTTTTACTGTAAACTCCTCAAGGTCCGGGTGAACAAATTAGTTTTTCACACACCAAGA
>NW_020869191.1:134064-136564 GCF_003789085.1 Penaeus vannamei
CATACAAATCAAGGCCCCTGGACGAACGAACCAGGTGATGGCAGCAAAACCTTCATAGCAAGGGTCGTTGGTTATCTAAAGCGGGTCGATTTACATGATAAATCGCTACACTAGCACACGAGCCCACAACAATCCGTGTCCCGCTAATGAACGTAAATGACATTTCCTTTTGGTGAAAATTCTCTTGTACTTGTTGTCGGACGTATATCTTTATTTCTCATACTCATTTTTGTTTTTCTTTTCTTTTCTTTTTTAATTCTACTCTGTGTCAAATATCATTTCATTTTTTTCTTGTTCTTAATCATATTCATGTTTTCATGTCTTGTGCTTGTTTTGTTGCTGTTATTTTTTGTTGTTATTAGTATCATTAGCATTACTATTATTGTTGTTATTACTTTAATATCATTCTATCATCATCGTTGTTGTAGCTATTCTTATCGTTATCATTATCATTGTTATTATTACTATCATTGTTATTATTACTATCATTGTTATTATTATTATTATTATTATTATTATTATTATTATTATTATTATTATTATTATTATTATTATTATTATTGTCATTAGCAATATCATTATTATTGTTGTTATTGTTATTATTAATAGTAGTAGCAGTAGTAGTAGTAGTAGTGGTAGTAACAGTAGTAATAGCACTAACATCAGTATCATTGTTACTATTATCGTAATTATTGTTATTACTATTATTAGTATCATTGTAATTAGTAGTAGTAGTAGTAGTAGTAGTATTTTTATTATTGTTATTATTATCATTATTATTATTATTATTATTATTATTATTATTACTATTATTATTATTATTATCATTATTATTAATATTATTACTGCTACTATCATTGTCATTAGTGCCATTGTTCTTGATACAATTATTATCATTATTATCTTTGTTATTGCTATTATTATTGTTATTATTATTATTATTACTATGATCCTTTTAATCATGAATGATATCACCATTGTCATTATCATTATTATCATTGTTCCCATTAATGTTTTTCTTGTTAAGTTAGTACTTATTGCAATAAGAATTAGAATAAGAATTATCATCACTGTTGTTATTAATATTACTAGTATTATCATTACTGCTATTATTATCATTATTATTTTTAGCATCATCATTAATATTATTATCATCATTATTATTATCATAATTGTCATTATCATCATCGTTATTATTACTGTTATTGTTATTGACTGTATTATTGTTACTGTTTTTGTAATTATTATTACAGTGATATATGCCAACGATTTAAACGTTATCATTAACTTAGATTTCGGTCTTGGGTGTGTCTCTGCAGCGCAAATGTTTTCCTGCATAGCGGATACTCAGCGTCGCATAACGAGAATAACATACGCTTTCTATAATTTCCTATTTGCAAGTGATGTCTTTACGTTAATGTGGTAACGATGTTGATTCCTGGACACTGCAGATGTCCGTGAGAATCATCATGGTTTCCGAAGGAGTTATAAGTTTGCTTGTTGACCAATCCCAAATATGTAACTTCCGAAGTGAAAAAAATGTTTGCAAGACCACGGTTGTTTCTCTGATGCAACCTAGTCAGCACCGTGATTTTTTTGCTACATAATTATTATTGATTTTTCGATGTTGTTATTGTTATTGTTATTGTTGTTGTTTTTATTATCGTCATTATCATCATTACTATTATAAGTATTGTGACTATTATTATAATTATAGTTTATTTTCTTGGCATTATTACTATTATAATCATCACTATTATTATTATCTTTATCATCATTAGTATTATCATCATCACTATCACTATTGTTATCATTATTCTTGTTATTATCATTATTTAAATTATTATTATCATCATCATCATCATCATCATCACCATCACCATCATCATCATCATCATCATCATCATCATCATCATCATCATCATCATCATCATCATCATCATCATCATCACCATCACCATCATCATCATCATCATCATCATCATCATCATCATCATCATCATCATCATCATCATCATCATCATCATCATCATCATCATCATCATCATCACCATCATCATTATCAAATATTATCGAGACTGTTCTTTATTTGGTGCGGGATTCAGTACGAGCTTAAAGGAGAAAAAAGAAGGCGAGGCACGAGGGTTGTCTACGTGATTCAATCTTCTGAAATAAGAATGTGTGGCTTCTTTACACGTTGAAATTAACTTTTGTGACTGATGTTACTTGAGGGAACGATGATGTCTCTGTCTCTTACTATTGTTTTTTTATCATTTACTTTTTTTCATACCCCTTCATGTCGGGTTTGTTTTCAACTATAATCTGTCTATTTGTCTATTCCTTTGTTATCTATCTCTTTATTTATATATCTCTGTTTACCTATCTATCTGCCAGCCCTGATTATCTATCCATCTATCTGACAGCTAGACAGACAGAAAGACAGAAAGGAATGAGAAGAAAAAAGAAAAAAATACATATAGAGACAAGAACGAATCATCGC
>NW_020869191.1:144064-151564 GCF_003789085.1 Penaeus vannamei
AGACACCCGAGGCAAATATGTAAATACAAAATAATGAAACTTTCCGTTTGATTATTCAATTTGATCAATATTGAACGGGAATTACAAAGCGCTACACTAGTTTACAATTTCATTATTTAATTCTTTTTCCAAAGTTTTTCTATTAATGACAGAGGGTGAACAGGATTATTGAAAGAACAAGCAATGCGGCAAAGGGTAACAAATGTTTCATTAATTTCACTATGTATCAAATCAGAAAGATAATAACAATCAATGATAATTAACATTATTGTTATCATTATCATTAATACCATTATTGCTTTTAGTAATATTATCATCATCATCATCATCATCATCATCATTGTCATTATCATTATCATTAGTATCATTATATATGATAACCATTGTTATCACTATTAATATTACCCTTATATTGTTATCATTATTATTATTACTAATATTATTGTTATCATCATTATTGTTATCATTATCATTATTACGATAATTATAATTTGTGTCATTATTATCATTATTATTATTATTATCATTATAATTAACATCATGATCATGATCATTATCACTACTATCATCATCAATTAACATGTTACTATCATGATTAGTATCATTTTCATTATTACCATTATCATCATTACTATTTTCATAATTATTATTGTTATTATTATTATAATCATTACTATTATTATTGTTATCATCTTTATTGTTATCATCATCATTTTCATCATCATCATTCTTATTATTATTATCATTATCATTACTTTTATTGTCGTTTATTATTTATTATCATTACCTTACTACCAGCATTCTCATCATTATTAGTATTACTGTTATCAGTATTATCAATATTTTCATTTTCATAATTAGTTATTATCATCATTATTATCATTATCATCACTATGATTTATCATCATGGTCACCATTATTATATTCATTTTCATTATTACTGTAAATATTATTATCATTTTCATCATCATTGTTACTATTATTATCATTATTATTGTTATTATCATTGTCATTATCATCATTATCATTCTTAATTTTAATTATATTATCATTGTTATTATTATCATTATTTTTATCACTTCATAAATTCTATTTATCAGTGTTGTTATTATTATTACTTTTATTATTAACATTATTACAACTATTATTATTACTATTACCATTATCATTACTATTATTCCTTATTAGTAGTATAATTATCACAAGTATCATTAATATTGTTATTATTGCGATTATCACTATTACCACAATTATTGTCAATATTATTATTATCATTATTATAATCATAATCATTATTATCATTATCATTATCATTATCCTCATTATTACCTTTACCAATATTGCTATTATCACCATCATTGTTTTTGGTATTAGTATTGTCATGATCATATATATTATCACGATTATCATAGCTATTGATGTTACTAATATTATTACCATTATCATTTTCATCCTCATCCTCATTATTATTATTATTATCAATGTTATCGTTATTCTTTTTGTCATCATTATTATTGTCATAATCATTGTCATCACTATCGTCAACATCCTTATTATCATTAGGGGTTATACTTATTTATGTATTATATGCATCTTAATCATATACGGATACGACATTCCGTGAAGGCAAAATTAAGCCTAAAAATCTACAAATGTTTCAGTGTAATTTGAATAACAATCACAAAGGAAAGAGACTACAAAAAGGTGGAGCTCTAGACAGAAAGGAAATCATTATATTATGTTTTTAGTTTTGATATGTGTTTTAGTTGAAACAAATAAAATACATGTTTTCACTCGGCCTGTTTTCCACGTGTGTGTGTGCGTGTGTGTGTGTGCGTATGTGTGTCTGCGTGTGTGTGTGATTGAGTGATAGATACACACACACACACACACACACACACACACACACACACACACACACACACACACACACACACACACACACACACACACACACATACATATAATGACGCAACATACAATTAAGATATTTTAGCGAAAATTGTAAAGATGTTTGAACTCTTCAGAGAGCAAGACAGAATTCCCAACCCCACTGAGATGTTATGATCGCGTTTCTCATGATCTGGATCCAGGTTTAAGTTACCAATGTACTTGAGGAAGGTGATTTTAATGTATTTTTTCATGTGTGAATGTTTTATTGCATCAGTGACCCTATTGCCTTGGAGGAATACTGATAAAACGAAGGAAATTAAAAGCAGCATAAATGAGTGCTTCTAGTTATCATCACCATTATTATTATCATTATTATAATTATTATTATGTTTACTGCTATTATTATGATTATCATCATTATCATGTTGTTATTGTATTGTTAATATCATTATCACTATTAACAATATCAGTCTTACAGTTTGATATCCATATCATTACTATTGTCATTGACATTACAATCATTGATATCATTATTACTGTCATTATAATTTTTACCACCATCATCATCATCGCAAAGGTCATTAAGCATATACGAGTTGGAGTACTGAGTGGGCACAAGATCCTACAGTACTACAGAAAGGGTTAGATATTCTTCGCCTAAATTTCTCCTGTCCTTGATAAGCCTTATCAGAAGCCATTGTTCTCATTTTGTTTCCAGTTGCTTTCGTAGCATGCTCGGAGCTTCACGGAAGGAAATGCATTTTTCATCATGTTCCAGGTTTGTAAATGCTTTGCCAAGAAGTTTTCTGGCATTCGGGTCGAAAGAGAAAACGAGAGAGAGTTAAAAGTCTGACCTGAATGTTTTATGTGGCGAGAATTTATAGCCGTGTATGTATGCATTATATAGCATTTTGTTCTTTCTTCACTGTACCCTTGTTAGAGTTCTTTATAATTCATGACATTAAAAATAAAAATGAATGAAATATGGATGTTGAAAAACAAATAAACAAATATTTGCCCTTTTCAATTGAAATATCAGCTCCCTGTAGTAAAAGATAATAGTATTAATAATAAAAATATACGACCGTTATCAACGTAGGTTCTAAAATATGTAATGTTTTTTCCCCGAGATGCAAGAGTGAAGAGGACTTCAGAAAAAGAAACGGTAATTCATGGAAAAGAGGAAGAGAATGTTTTAAAGCCAGGATGAACTCTGTTACGAGTTGGTCTCGGTCTCGGCTAGCTATCATTTGTTCCGCTTGTGTTGACTTGGTCTTGATTCGGTCCCTTTAGTCTTGATGTGGTCTCGCAGATCCTTATTAAGTTCCGATTCGGTCTCCGGTCTAGATGGATTGCTATTGGTCTTGGTCTCAACTCCCTCACGTTATTAAAACACCAAATTAATTTCCTGAAGAGAGGTAAACGTTTCTTTCACATTCTCTGTCTTTATCTACCAGTCTGAGTTTTATATAATATTTGTAAAGTTAAATCTAAAACGTCAAGAGGAAACGAGTATGTACGAACGTATAAGTAACAACCAAGTCCATCATTTCAAGAGGGAATTGGATACTTTACCGTTGCTGAGGGGAAAGAAGCAAAAACAATCGACAATCGACAATAAAAGGTTCCCCGAGGGAGAAGGAGCTATTGAATATTTCCTGACATCACCATTCCAACTATATTTTTGAGCAGACGAATTTTTTAAAAAGATTTCCTGTATACTCATTTTGTTATGTTTACTATTATTAATACATTATATCATACTGAGAATTGTTTATATATATATAATATATATAATATTATATATATATATATATATATATATATATACACTCCAGAAGGCTCTGTACTCAGAGAGAGAGAGAGAGAGAGAGAGAGAGAGAGAGAGAGAGAGAGAGAGAGAGAGAGAGAGAGAGAGAGAGAGAGAGAGAGAGAGAGAGAGAGAGAGAGAGAGAGAGAGAGTGAGAGAGAGTGAGAGTGTGTGTGTGTGTGTGTGTGTGTGTGTGTGTGTGTGTGTGTAGCAGAGGGGAAGAGAGTGCCGTGTGGATCAATGCGAAATTTTCTTCCTTCGTTTTTTTTTTTTCTTGTTTGTTGATTGACTCATTTAAAAAATGAGATATTAGTAATTAATACCTCTGAACTGAAATAAATTCAATTCAATATTCATCAGCTTTTGATATTCTCATTTGCATAATATTTCTACATGTATATATGTATGTGGATAGATAGATAGATAAAGAGTGAGAGAGTGTGTGAGTGAGTGAGTGGGTGGAGAGAGAGAGAGAGAGAGAGAGAGAGAGAGAGAGAGAGAGAGAGGAGAGGAGGGAGGGAGGAGAGAGAGAGAGAGAGAAATTACTGATTTCGATCTAGAAGAAAAGTTAACCATGTTAGAGACACCCTTCTATTGCAATTAAAATCCAGATAGAGTGAGGAAGGGGCCCAGGTTATTGGGTAATATGATTAAAATGACGTGGAAGGGAATGATCCTCCGCAGACAAGGGAAACAACAACAACAATAATGATAATAATCCTACTACTACAACTACTAGTACTAATGACATAGATAATTGTAGTAATTACAATAGTATTAATAATCATAACAACAATAACTATATCAATAATAAAGATGATGATTAAGATACCAATAACAAGTACAATAATATTGGTACTGGTAATTACAGTGATAATGATGGTAATAATAATAATAACATAAGTAATGATAATAACGATATAATGCAATAATATTAATAATAATAATGATAATAATAACGACAATAACAATAAATATAGTGACAATGAAAATAATAATAATGATCGTAGTGATCATATTTTTAGTAATAAAACAACAATAATAATAATGATAATGGTGATATCAAGAACAACAGCACACCAACAATATATATATCAATAATAATAATGATGGTAATGATCCTACTACTACTACTATTAATATTAATTATTATTATTATTATTATTATTATAATGATTATGATGATGATGATGATGATGATAATGATAATGATAATGATAATGATAATGATAATGATAATGATAATGATAATGATAATAATGATCACAGCAATGATGGTATAGATAATAACAAAAAAAATAGCACTAATGATAATAATGACATTCAATAAAATGGTAATAATAATGATAATAGTAGTAGTAGTAATAATAATAATGATAGCAATAATAATAAAAGTAAAAATACTAATAGTAATAACAATGATAATAACAACGATGATATCGATAACAATAGTAATAATAATAATAACAATGATATTAATAACAGTCTCTCACAACATGTCTTACCGGTCACGCTCAGTACGTCAAAGAGAAATTTCATTCATTACGTAATATTCAGGATCAATGAACCGTATTCATGTTGACAAATGTGGAAAGGTATGAATGAGAACGAATCTTCACAATCCAAGAAATGTATTTTACCGGTTTCGAATATATCTGCGTCAGAAATGCATGAATTTCATGTATTTCTGACGAAGATATATTTGAAACCGGTAAAATACATCTCTAATACTGTAAAATTCTTCGTTCTCATTCATACCTTTCCACGTTCAGGATCAACACATTATCCTGATGGCGAGTCCGGTCTGAAGACACCTAGCTCGACCTCGCAAGAAGAACGACCCGGGAGAGTTAGAGAGAAAAGGGGAGTTTCTACTTAATAATTCACCAGGTGACCTCTCTGACTAATTTGTAGATGGGACTGTAGAGGGGCATGATGCGTAGTGCTCTTAAGGGATATTAGGATAGGCTTAATTTCTTTGTGTAGGTTGTGTGTGGCTGAGAGGCACATCTGCTGAGTAATAGCTGTAGAGAATGAGATATGGATATGTAGAGAATGGGATGGATGGGTGGGTGGATGGGTGGGTGTATGGATGGATGGATTGATGGATGGATTGGTGGGTGGGTGGATCGATGTATGGGTGGTTGGATAGATTGATAAATGGAAGGATAGATAAATAGATAGATAGTGGATAAATAGATAGATATATTCATAGAGATAAAGACGGAGATAGAGATATAAAAAGAAAGAAAGAGAGACAGATAGAAATAGATTGACTGATAAAGAGGGGGAGAAAGAGAGGAGAGAGAGAGAGCGTGTGCGAAAGAAAAAGAGAGAGACCGGTAAATACAATATAGTAATAGAAAGGTTATGAGCACAGGCATCAGTGTAGTATTGCTAATAAAAAATCAAAGTTATTAATTGCTTTAATAATTACTCCATCGAGTGTATATCATCTTTCAAGTGCCATTGCTCTGGCACTGTGCAACATTAACCTATTGCAAAGAGCTTTACTATTCATGTGAAAATGATAACTGTAAGTATCATTATGATGATAACGATGATGTTCATAGAATGATAATGATGATAATGATAATGATGATGTTGATAGTGATGATAACGATAATAATAATAATAATGATAATAATAATGATAATGATGGTGATAAGCAGAATTTATTTAATTTGAAATTTAAGTTTAAAAGATATTGAACTTCATTCATGTCACCTATAACCGTGCTGTTGTTCGTTTGCTTTCAGATCCTGGAGCATCTGTTATCAGAATTAAACTAACATGGAGTTGACCCTGAGGGCTTATTACCTTTAATTGGTCAATTTACATCTAAATTAGCAATAATCTTATGCCTTTTAGTTCGTCGAGGGTCATTTTCAGTGCCAGCGCCCATTGCAGTCTTCGCTTGCTGACTATAATTCCATATTCAATTAGGGCGATTTTATCTTTTTTCTGGTCATTTGTTGGTCAAACGTTATTCTGTATATATGAAACCGTTTCTCCTGAACACTTTGTTTGGTTTTAGAAAGGGACTCGGCTGTAATGATGCATTTTTATGTTGGTGCATAAAGGGTCATGAATCAAGGTTTGTATTTGTGGATTATAATGCAGCTTTTGACGTTAATCACTAGGGTCTGAATTGCAAGTTGCAGTCTGTTGGTGTTCGTGGTAAAGTTTTATGTATTTTAACTGAATTTCAATTTGTAAATAGCAGCGTGTGTCTTCTGGGGTGCCTCAGGGTAGTGTTCTTGGCCCTTTGTTCTTTATTTTATACACAAGTGATTAAGCCCGGTGTAACTAATGAAATGTTGGCGTATGCTTATGCTAATAATAATAATACTCTGTATGTTGGTATTCCTTAAACAGTAGCTTGTGTAACCCTCTTCAGTGACATTTGATACGTCTATCAACTACATCTATTTAAGATTTTAGAATAAAGGGACTTCAGAAATTACAACTTCTCAGCCTTTGAAAAGTTTAAAAGATCAGTAAAATGTTTTTACACGTAAAAAAGTCGTGGTTTATCTTCTCTTAACTGCGATTTGACCTGTACTGACACGTGATATTTTATATGTATGAAAATAATAATAATAGCAATAATTATAATAACAATGATAACACTGATGATAATAGTAAAAAACTAATGATAGGAAACACTAATAAATACAAGAGTAATGATAATTATGATGAAAAAATGATAATGAAATAATACTGACAATTATGATAATAATTACAGTGAGGATGAAAATAACCAATAACAATATCGATGGTGATAAAGATAATGA
>NW_020869191.1:156564-159064 GCF_003789085.1 Penaeus vannamei
TCATGGTTCCCAATGGTCTCTTTCCGGATGATATCAGTCTGCCATACAAGTCATCGACATCACTGATTCGCTCTGAAACGGTTTTCATACAGTTTTGAAATTCATACATGAATAAATACATAAATTTCACACAGTTTTGGTTTTGACCAGTCACATTTACATCCAAGATCGTTGGTACATATTCATCAGGGATGTACTCATGAGGGATTACATTGTGCAGTTTGTCACCTCTCTGTCATTTGCTGTTTGTACTTTTTTTTTTTTTTTTTTTTTTTTTTTTTTTTACTTTTGCAATAGTTTATTATTTTTTCGCATAGGGTTTCTTTGTTTTTTGTGTGCTTTATGAATAATTTCACGTATTTTCCAAATCTGTTGGCAGTTAATGTATAATAATAATGTATAATTTAACAACGATTAATGCCTGATAAGAAAAAAGACAAATGAATAAATTTACCTATTAGAAAGGATTACAATACAATCGGGGAAAATAAAAAGAAATACGTGAATGACATAATAAATAAGTAGATCAATGAAGTTGAGGATTATGATAATCTAACGGCATTAGTGAGCATTGTAATAATGAATAAACAATGAACGAATATCAGTGAATGAACCAGAAGAAACTAGTAGTACTTTAAAACAAGGACATATGTTGTTACATTGTTATTTAGGTATTCATATCGGGCGACATCATTCAGATTGGACATTTCTTCTTCGATTTCCCTTACCGCTTTAGAGAATTAGATTTCAACGGAGCGGCTCTTCCCCTGCATTATCTTAGTGACATACTAACCGTAACAATATATATACACATATATTTGTATATACATATATATGTATATATACATGTTTATATATATATATATATATATATATATATATATATATATATATATATATATATATATATATATGTACACACACATACACTACACACACACTCACATATATGATATATATACATATATACATACACATACATGCATATATATACGTATAGACACACAAACAATTAATGTATATATGAATATTTGATATAAATAGATATATAAAAGAATCATAAATTTACCCATACTGTGTGTGTGTATACAGATAATTAGATATCTACTGTCCTATATAGGAATCCATATCCCAAGGATATAAATCCTGATTCCGAAATTACTCAGAAATGTATTTTCATAGTTTTTCAACCAATTGGTATTCCTCATGAATGGCTTGGTTAACCTTGAATGATAATATGTTACTGATATGTACACACATTTCTCTTGTCTAGGACAACCACATATATCCGTAGATTGAAATTCACACTTGCTGCATGAAAGTTAAGCATATTTCACAATACGCGACATGCGTTTAGTATTCCAAATGTATAGAAGCTTTCCTTTCTTGAAAATATATACATTTTCTTACTAGGTAAGTATTTCGCCAAAAGAGAACAAAATTGTACAGTCATTTCATGTCATCTTGTGGATATAGAAATTCCGCAGTGGTGGTCCATGAACCCTTTATTAATGAAAAAATAAAAGAAAAAAAAACAAGAGTAAACACAGAGAGTTTATACCACCAAGCTGGGTACGTGGGAGCATCGAGGCATTGGCATGTGTACGACACAGGAAGTATTATTCATGCATAGATACATGCATCATATGCGTGAATTACATACATAGGAAAGACACGTTACATAAATGCATTGTGTGATACGTCATGTACTTATTGATGCCACTTTTTGACATTTTATCTTGTCCTATCAAGGCAACAGGGAGTTGGGATGCAAGAAGGAGAAAGGAATGAATGGGAGAGAAAGATTGGGGGAAGTGATAACAATTATAATACTATAATAATAAGAATGATAGTAATAATAATGATAATAAGGCAAGCAGTATGATTTCCTATAAACACTACACAAAAGCAAATACTAAAACTGGATGAGAATAGACATATTTGGTACATAAACAGTACAAACACACAAAAAGAAGCAGCTGTGTAGCAATTATCCAATTCCCACTACTGGGCTATTTCCTCATTAACAAACTTCAAGGGTTAATCTAAGCACAATATGAGCAAGGGGCAATATCAGTTCGAGTTGAAATTCTTGAGAGGCAAGGTTAATCATCGCTACAACTTCCAGCTAATGTTCCCCGAAGTAATGGTGCAATAATCGTTCTCCTTCATGTATATTCGCTTCAATTAGGCTCATAATAATCCGGCTTTGTTCGTCTAGTTAGCTGTCTATCCAGTTGTGACAATTATCATTCTGCCCCAAACACTGTGAGAGCTGCAGGTTAGTCCTACTGCCGTTGAGTCGCGGAACTTCATTGAATGTATTGAATTTAATCAGCAGGGACTTGTTTCAAGCGCCGCGTAGCTATTTTGCACAGCTGGCTGATCACCTGTAGATTATCCCCATTAATCACTGATTGCTTTAATTATATCCGGGCTTTCATTTTGTGTAAATGAAACACCATCCAAATAGTTGTTCATAACCCTCGATCAGAAAAGA
>NW_020869191.1:166564-168746 GCF_003789085.1 Penaeus vannamei
GAGGAGAAAAGGAGACGAGAGGTTTGAGAAAGGAGGTGGGGAAAGGAGAAGAGGAGGAGGTGAGGAAGAAAAGGAAGACGAAGGTTTGAGGAGAAGGAGTGGGAAAGGAGAAGAGGAGGGAGTGGAGGAAGAAAAGGAGACGAGAGGTTTGACAGAAGGAGGTGGGGAAAGGAGAAGAGGAGGAGGTGGAGGAAGAAAAGGAGACGAGAGGTTTGAGAGAAGGAGGTGGGGAAAGGAGAAGAGGAGGAGGTGGAGGAAGAAAAGGAGACGAGAGTTTGACAGAAGGAGGGGGAAAGGAGAAGAGGAGGAGGTGGAGGAAGAAAAGGAGACGAGAGGTTTGAGAGAAGGAGGTGAAGAGGAGGAGGAGAAGAGAGACGAGAGGTTTGGGGAAAGGAGAAGAGGAGGAGGTGGAGAAGAAAAGAGACGAGAGTTTGAGAGAAGGAGGTGGGGAAAGGAGAAGAGAAGGGATAGGAGGGGGAGGAGGAAGAGCAAAGAAGTTATCGTTTATTTTCTTTTCTTCTCGTTACGACTATATCCTTTGTTTTGCATGGAAAAATTAGATAGATAAATAAAAATGTTAAACAAATATATACATATTTTTTTTCCTTTTCTTATCTAGTTTCGGTTTATTGATGAAGCAGTTGCAGGATTCATGGGGTCAAGATGATTTTACGTCAATCATGATGCGATATGATGTGCGAAATATGTGTATGTTTGTGTTTTCTTCTCTTTTTTTTTTTTTTTTTTTTTTTTTTTTTACTTTTCTTATTCTTTCCTTTCCTTTTTTTTCTTAATCGGGAAAACGTAAGGAATTGTTTTCGCACCAAAACGTTTGTCAAGCGAAATGTGTCTTTTGAAATCCATCATAAACGCTTACTTTTGTTTCATTTATAATCTTGCCTGCAGACAAATTTTAATACACAAATGTGTGCTCTTCTCGATCAGACATCTATCTCTACGTTTTATTTCAGATGTATAGCAGACAATGCATTATAATAATAGTAATATAATAATAATAATAATAATTAATAATATTATAATAATAAAATAAATAATAATAATAATAATAATAATAATAATAACAATAATAATAATAATAATAATAATGGTAATAACAATAAATAAAAACAATTATGAAAACAAGAACAATAATGATGATGATGATGATGATAATAACAATAATAATAATTATAATAATAATGATAATAATGATAATGATGATAATAATATAATAATAATAATAATAATAATAATAATAATAATAATAATAATAACAATAATAATGATAATGACAATAATAATAATCACCATAATAACAATATTAATAATTACGATTATAATAATAATGATAATAATAATAACGATGATAATAATACTAATACTGATTATAATAATAATAATGGTAATATTAATAATAATAACAATGATAATAATAATAATAATATTAACAATAATGATAATACTAATTATTATTATTATTATTATTATTATTATTATTATTATTATTATCATTATTATTATTATCATTATAATAATGATAACAATATCGATAATAATAACAATAACAGCAACAGCATCATCATCATTATCACAATCAGAATGATAATAATAATAATAATAACAGTAATGATAATGACGATGACGACGATGATGATGATCATGATGATAATGATAATGAGAATGATGATAATAGAACCAATAATCATCATCATTATAACATTAGTGAAGGTCTGGGGTATAAACACTCATAGCAATATAGCTTTCATAACACAAACAACGCTTCGAGATTTATATAAGCCATTATATAAAAAAACGAAAGATTTCCCTCAAAATAAGAACTAAACCGTGCTTAGTTAGCCCACCTACAGCCATAAAGATAAATAAATGAATATATAAATAGATAAATGAAGATATTAAATAAGTAAGTAAACAATGAAAATAGGAAAACGAGAAGCAATAATGGATAACGAGAATATACCAAAAGCAAACAAAGGAAATATGTTAAGATAGAACAACTTTCTAGCTACCTTGCGTAGAGAGAGAGAGAGAGAGAGAGAGAGAGAGAGAGAGAGAGAGAGAGAGAGAGATGAGAGAGAGAGAGAGAGAGAGAGAGAGAGAGAGAGAGAGAGAGAGGGAGGCACGACAGAGACATAGGAGAAAGTTAAAAATTCACCTTTGGGAG
>NW_020869191.1:184114-186614 GCF_003789085.1 Penaeus vannamei
AACATCGGAGCAGCCTATAAAGAAGGTCCTTCCAGAATCTATACTGATTACACTGATGGGCGAAAAGAAACACATTTACAAAACTACTGATCCCTTCAATTCTGATGAACATCCAGCTGTTCTTGTTAACATTTCGACTGACTGAAGGATGTGCTTCCACACAAGTTGGCAGGGCTACAATTTAAATGTTTCACGAGAAGTCAAGTGATATGTGCTTACCATTGGCAACGTCCTGATATGAAGAAAAAGCTCCGAGTTGAAGTGAGTAGATCAGTGGTTCTTAACCTTTTTACTACCAAGCCCCCTTGAGGAATTGGTCTTTCCCTCCACGCCCCCCCCGTTTAAGAATATTATGTACATGTTATTGAATATGAATTCATCAAATTATTAAGCTTCTCATTATTTGAGCATGCTTCCTTTGAGAGAATAACAAATATAAATAGAGAAGAGCAAATATAATTTGAGGGAAGTTCTCTTCTGTGGCTGTATCACCTTATCAGATCGTGGTCTTGTCCAAGATATCATTGGGAATGCATTGTCAAAACAACTGAATCTTACCAAGTAAGGGTATTAAAAGACAGCCATCAGCTGTCTCTTGATATCTCACTACCACCGAATATGTGTCCCACAGTTACAGATAGCAAACTTTTTACTTTTATCTGTAAATATCTGTCCGACAATCATCATCTACTGTGCCACACAATGTCATAGGAGCAGAGCCAACACTATTAAAGTCATGTCAAGGCAGAGAGACCAGATTTCCGCAGTATACATGAGGAAGCTGATGTAATTATCATTCAACAGGTAAATCTGGCTGAGACGGAAAGAAGACCGTCAACATTTTTGCAGATGATACGTGTGTTTGTTTTTGGGTTTATTTTAATGTGAAAAGGCAATTTAGTTGTAATTCGGTCATGATAAGTATCTGTGTTACTAGATTTCGAATTGATATCAAAGCAAATGTGGAGACACATTGACGGCAACATTGAAAAGCAATTTCTGAATGCAGTTTGTGAAGCCTCCGAATTTTGTTGCTTCTTGTGGATTTTACTTAAAGAGAATGACATGTGTTTGATATGTGGTTTAGTATAGTTAAAAGTAGCAAGAGAAGCTAAACCCTGAGAGTTCCTCCTCCTCCGACAGAAGCAATAGAAAGACATAAGAATAAGTCATAAGCAGCGATCTGGAATGCTCTCTCTCTCTCTCTCTCTCTCTCTCTCTCTCTCTCTCTCTCTCTCTCTCTCTCTCTCTCTCTCTCTCTCTCTCTCTCTCTCTCTCTCTCTCTCTCTCAATCCACCAGATTTACACCTGAAGGATTATGGATAAACATTTACTGCAATAAATCAGTAACTATACCACCCGACGCGTTTCTTCCCCAGATCAGGCGTGAGTAATGGTGGCTCAGCACATGATCTTATTCAATCTTTAGTGCGTGTTGCGGTGATGATAACAGTAGAAGTCAGAAACCTATTCAGTAGAAGATAATGATTACTAAAAGGATTTCAAGTAGACTTTCGAGTGTTAAATACTAGAGACGGTATACGATTAAAATGAGAAATGTAATTGTTGCACTATTTTCAGAATGTGCTCCATGATGTTGCATTTGCTCTCTTCAATTTATATTTCGCATCTAGAAAAAATATATATATATTCCTAATCATCATTTGAGGATATTTATGTATAACAGGTCTGCTATTATGGCAATGACCTACACAGAAAAAAATGTATAAAGAAATGTGCACAAAGTATAGGACGTCTTCTGTACGCGTCATAAAAGTTAAATCTGCATTAAAGTTCAATCTAAATCCACAGTTCTTGCACAGAAGATGTAAGACACGCTGCCAGACGCACGAGTCAATGCGATTATCAGCACATCAGCTCCTTAACCTAGAAGAGCGGCTGTTTGTGCTGTGGCAATTGTCAGTCACCCTCTTTGAGTTTTCATATCATGCACTAATGTTGATAACGAGACGTTTGCTACAGAGAGAAAATATATATATATACCCATATACGGTAGTATTATATCATGAAGATATGTATGTGCGCCATTAGAAATAAATATATATAAATGGCTTCATATACCTTATAAGAACTTATAACTATAACATAAGAATATATGTTGAAGAATTTTCATATACATGCGTGGAAAGGTAAAATACATCTCTTGTATTGTGAAGATATTCGTTCTCATTCATACCTTTCCACATTTGTCAACATGAATACGGTTAAATTTTCATATACATCTTTAACAAAAAGTGTTTGCATTTGTTTTATTATTGCCTATAATGAACATCAATGGTAACTCAGTTCCACCTTTTCTATGGAGTTGATGACGTCATTAGTATTAATACGTGATTGGTGGAACTACCTAGTTCGTTCTGCGCATGTTCAGGATATGATTTCTAGCCCCTGAAAACATAGGATATGACACCAAAACCAGGATCCTGAGACAACAAAATAGCCCGAATTTAGCCATTAATGGGTTACGGCGGCGGTCATT